>BMAO01038252.1:0-20082 GCA_019973975.1 Trichonephila clavata | reverse complement strand
AATTTAAGAATTAGTTTAAAGAAAAAAATGCAATTGCAGCTAAATTATCTGAAAGAAAAATATAACATTAGTTTGTGTATATCGGTTCATTTCGAAAATTCTATCGTTTCAATCACTCATGATGGCTGACAAAATTTTGTGAAAGCTTTTCCCAATAATTATATTAAATAAGAATTGCATTTAGATTTTTAAAGTAGAAAAAAATGTATCAATCATTTTATATAAACATAATTTTTATTACTCTGAAATTGCACAGCAGCATTTATTCTTTCGTCAAGCACTTTCCACTCCTTTTCCCAGAGATTAGATACTAAGAAAGCTCACGCCAATTCTATCATGTCCATTTCTAAAGATTAAGATACTTCTGTGTATTATCAGCTAGAAAAACTATCATTTCCGTTTAATGAAGAGTGGAAAGCTCTCAGACAAGTTAATACTGCTTTCAATTTACTTTCTTTAACCATGCTTTCACTGGTTCACGCGATAATCTCATCAGTCTCAAGCAATAAAAATATATTTTATCCATTTGAAGTTTGAAACAAAAGTGTCGACTTAAAATATTAATCTTTACTAGAGAAAATAGAATGTTTTCGTAAATAACGTTTAAGATAGTCAACATATGAGATTTTCGACAACAAGTGTTGATGAACAAAAAAAAAAAAAGCTTTGGACTGCATTTTTCTGTAAGTCATTGTAGATTTTCGAACTGGTCCTTCTAGCGTATGAAGTATAAAATTTTATACATATATATATGTAAGGATAATTAAATTAGATCTAAAATTAAATCGCTGGTCCATTTCTAACTTTTATTTTCCCGTTACATCTTCAAGTACTAAATTTATTACCCAGTTCGGGAATGAAGAACACATTGCTCTAACTTTGCCGTCTCCGACCATTAATTTTTATTGCCTAATGTGTCATACTTAAATTCTGAAGTATATCTCTTCAATCGGAAGCGTACTTGAAGAGCATATGGCTTATGAAAGGGCCGCCTATTCATATGGTTAACACATGTGTCCGTCTCTCTGTCTCTCTTAAAGACATATTACAAAAGGATCTCATTGAAAAAAGACGGTTAAAATAAAATGTCTTGATGATCACTCAAAAAACACGACATATATAAAATTCGTTAATCAATTTTTTTAAAAGTAGAATACAGATTATTTTTAAGGTTCTTATTTGCAATCAATATTGAATTCATGAACGTATATATTCAATGCAAATGCTATAATCCTCATGAAACTTAATATTAGTTTGAATATAATAAAGTTCATCAGAGGCGACACATACACACACACAAATCACGAAAGTTTCTCTAAGATTCAATGAAAATATTTGTTTAAGTATTTCTTGAATACATCCGGATCCATTTATATTCCCTTCAAGTCGTTGCAATAATCTAGATTTTAGGTGGTTAAAACAATTGCTATAGAATTAACATTACATTGACGAAAGTAAATGTATAAAGATAAAAAATTATTGTTTCTTGCACGAGAAACATGGGTTTTGGGTAGGAGAAAAATTGAAACTACGAAAGTGTAAGACTAGCTCAATTGAAGATACCAAAGGACAAATAGTCCGTTCTCAACAAAGACAAAAGTTTTAGCATAACTAGTGAAAGTTTGCTTAATGGAAATTTTTTATTACATATGGATATGCTAGTTTTTTACAGTTAAATTGTGGATAAATAATTATATAATATGTGTTTCCTAACATGTATTATTCTATCAAAAACGATTTCTCGTGACTGATAACATTTTATTGGGATGGTATTTCTTCTGGTTGCAATCTTTAAAAGTTGAGTCTTCTTGGGCTTTAAAATTCACATATTTTTAGTTAATTGAAACACACACTACACAAACAGCAACGAGATAAAAGTGAATTCGAAAACCACATCTCGGACATTTCACAAAAACATTCATTGTATGTTCGCTTCGGAAATTTCAGCTTTTATAATTTCGTCACCCGGAAACTTCTAGAATAATATGATTTCCGGTAAATATTTTTGTGATTGATCAGAATAAACAGATAATGCACAAGATAGTATAATCTTTAAAAAAAAAAAACGAACTGTATAGTTGTAAGAAGAAAAGTTTGTAAGTAACAATATATTTCTCATTATACTGGTAAGCAAAAAATTTTATCACGCGATGTCTTGGAGAATTGAAGACTGTTATGAATTAAAGTAAAATCCCTCGAGAGAAATTTTAAGTGAGTTATTACATTACATACACTCCTCAACACCAAAACATAATGTACATAGCGTTATGACAATTTTAGAAGTGATAGAGGTAAGATGGATATGCAAATGATTAAAAAAGCAGACAAATAAAATAATTATGAACCAATCTATTCAGTATCTAATTTGCCCATCTTGGGCAACTATGCAGGCCTCAATCAGGCAAGGAAGGCATTATATTAAAAAATTTACTGATAGTTGCCTGAGGTAACCATTCCCAAGAAACATTCAGTGCTGTGTGCAGATTATCCACGGTTTTCACTATGATAGACGTCCCATACTACACCCAATGAGATCTTACAGGTGTTCGATGGAAAGATCTGAAGAGTTTGCCGGCCAGAGAAGGATGCCAAATCCAGTCAGGCTGTTAAGCGTTCGTCAAGAGTCTAGGAAGTTGGAAGCAGTGTAAGAACCGCCCTACAGCAATAACAGAACAACAGGCTACACAACTGGTGTGGCGTAATGGTCCGGTGTCAAACCACCGTGAATGTGCACCAGAAGTGTCCTGGGATCAAACATTATGCAACCCCAAACCATGATGACTGGTGTAGTACTGGTATGATGCTCGGTGAAATGGGCTTAGCATTCTCCAGGTTGCCACCATACCCATCGGTGGCTGTCATTCATCCGTAGGTAGAAATAAGATTCATCTGTGAACAATATCTGATGCCATTCTATGCTCCAGGTACGAGACGAGGAGACCTGGCTAGGCGTCTAGTCCTGCGTTGAGCAGTCAACGGTATGTTGCTGGTACCTGTGTACGTATCTGTACTACATGCAATTTGTTGCGTATGGTTTGGGTGGACGTAGATCCACCTGCTCTTGAAAGCAACCGGCTTCGGATGCCACGTGGTGTGGAGAAAAATTCTCGAAGAGTCAACTGGCGAATATGCTGGTTTGTGTGCTCTGACGTGCACCTGTGAACCCCACTTCTTTTTCGGCGTGCCTGTAGACCTTTCTTAATCTACCGTGTGACATAACGTTGGATGGTACTCACGTTATGCCCACCACGAGTTACTACTCGTATTATGCACAACGACAAACTTGTTCAAGAAGTTCTATAATACGGTCGCATTCCCAGGTTGTTAACTGATGGTATTGAGCTCTTCGATGTCTCTGAGGCATTTTCTACGCTTGCCCGAAAGTCGCAAATTCTAAGCAATACCTCAGAGGCTGTTGATGAAAAGAAAAAGTTGCTGACCATAACTACCCGAATATGAGTACCACGTGATCAGATGCGTGCGCAAATTTAATCATATGCATATCCATCTCACCACTATCGCTCCTGAATTTTGCATGATGCTACGTGTATTATTTCTTGGTGTTGTAGATTCCTCTTGAGGAATGTATTTTAAATAGCATCAGTTTAAAAAAAAACTTTTTCAGGCTGCAAATTCCATAGATTTATTTAAACTAAATGTTCTATTGATCTAACGTTGTACATTTTTCTAAGAGAGATATGTAATTAAAATGTATTTTATTTTATCGAATTGATTATTACATGGCAACTTAAAAGTATTCTCCTCTCTACTATTATATAACGTTAATGAGTAATTTATCCCCCACTGGAGTGTACAAATATTGAAGTTAATTAGAAACATACTTCCTAAATAGGATATCTTGGAAGCTTATGTGGCAAATATCATGCCTAATAGTATAAGGCATTTCATGGCATCAATTCTGGACTTTATCAAGAACGATTTAAAGAAAAAGTTAAGATATCCCTTGCTAAATGGATTAAGCTCTCAGTCTTCATGTGGTGTATTCAATAATATGTTGAAAAAGTGTCAGGTAACTTTTTCCTCCTCTGATATAATTTAATACAAATAAGAAGCTAGTTGCTAAAATATTTTTTTTAAGAATCAGTTAAAAATCCATTTCCCTAAGAATACATATATTATTCACTAAATATTCATAATAACAAATAAAATAGAAGTAAAACGCACAATGCAAATTATTTATACATAGACAAATAATTTATATTTATTAAAACATAAAAAATAATAAAACAAGAAATGCCTGCCTTCAAAATTATTAAAAGTATTGTTTTAAATTATTATTTGCATAGTTTTTAAAACAACAATTTCAGGTCAAAAAGAGACTATGTGTATTTGAAAAATATTTATTATATATAAACTGAAAGGATTAGGAAATGCTAGTCTTCCATTTAGGTAAATTGACTTATTTCATCTATTCGTTTTTTTCTGCTTATCGGCTGACTTATTATAGGTCACTAAATTAATACCACTCTTGGTGGCTTATGATTTAGAATAAACAACGGGTATAAATTAGTCAACATAAATATAATAAGGGTCTCAAAGCAAAATTAATGCGTTTCTATTTTAGCGTATTCCATTTCGTTTGATGAAAGCTTATGACGTAGGAAAAAGAAATTCAATTAGTGAAAAAAATTGAAAAGTTCTAATTATATAATATTGAGAATGAATGGGTTGCACCAATTGTTCTATGTAATTGAATTTGAAACGCAAGAGAAACATTATACTAAAAATCAATAACTGAAGAGTTTGAGATGAAAAAGCTCAAATTGGAGAGAATAGAACTTTCTGCTTGCTTGTTGTTACAAAATTATATTAAAAAAGTGATTCCAATTTATCATGTCAAACAGATTTTCAAAACATTAAAGTTATGAGATTGGTTAAGGATTACATCATAATTTCACTTAGTTGAAATGCGTTTTTGGCGTTTGTTTTGTTTCAAGAATTAACAAGCAACTTAATTTAAATTCACTATGCTTTCAAACGGAAATTGAATATAAGGAGTCCTGGTAAAGAAATAAAATCTTCGATTTAATGGTTTTTACAAATTGTCTGCTTGTAACCTATGTATGGCAATAAGCAAATAAGGATACTTGCTCCAAAAGCTACATAAAACAAACTTTAATTTAAAACTTTTTTAAAAAATACATTATGTAATTTAAAAATACTTATCCTGCAATAATTTACGAACACACATGGCATTTGATTCATATGTGGCCAAAATGTGTAGAGCACTTTTTAGGATAAATTTCATGATAACATGAGGGTGAAATTGGAAAAAAAAATTTCTTCTGCGAATGCTTGTTAGAAATTTCTAAAAAAAATGAATAAATCTAAATTTCAATTTTGTTTTAAATAAATAATTGCTTTCTTTCAAAATTGAATGCCAACTTTTGTTAGATGTATTAATTAGCAAAAGTAACCAAAAACATAAAAGCGTTTGGTATAAGAAAGAAAAAAGATTTAACCTTTTAAATAACAATAAACTAATACTTTTTTTGTTGTTGTGCTGAGATAAATATGTTTGAATTTTCAATTTGCTTTTGAGATGCAAAATCAATGAACGTAAATTTATCGTAACTCCTCACAATACCGTGTCTCTCGTTAAAATCGATAGCTTGTAAAATTTTATATGATGTAAGGAATAATCCATTTTTCTGCATCATTGTATAATTATCAATTCAAAGAAATTACCATATCCCTTTTCACATTGTAATCTGTCCACGGTAAACTAGTGGTTATGGTCACGTATCATGATTGAAGTGTCACGAGTTCGAGTCCTAGTGCTGCTGAAAATTCACAGCGCCGAGACCAATGCACGTTAAATCTCGGGTGGTAGTTATTAAAGATGGGTCTACTTATAGGCGGTGTCCTCATCACTTGACCAAGGTTTAAATGTCGATGTTCGTAATTAACAGCCCTTGTGGTGCTTTATAGTGCGACGTTAATAAACTCTCACTCACTATTAACAATTAAATAACCTTTCTTCTCATTTGGGTTCTTAGTTAGCTTCAGAGTGCAATTTAAGAAGTATAAATCTTTATTCCCATTTCCACACCCAAAACATTTTTTTTTCTTTGAACAACTCTCTCTTAGATTTCAAATTGTTCCATAAAAATATCTTTATTTTCAACTCAAATATTTGATGGTAATACAAAATCTGAAGATTCATTTTCCACCGTCAGAAGTCCTACTTCTCTCTTATCTGCGAAAGAGAAATCTTTCTTCTTAAAAGAGATAAAATGTAGGAAAAGAAATGGATTTTTTTAAAATCGACAGAGCTACAATTGGTTCTTTTGCTTCGATAACTAATGGTGCGAAACTATTCCAATTCAGTTTAAGAGGGTTTTTTTTCTCTTTTCCCCTTTGCTTATACATGTAAAAATACGGATTTTTTAAGAAAAAAAATCTAATCGAGCCAGAAATTGCTTGCAATTCCAAGTATAAATTTACAAGGGCCATATGCAAATTTCAGTACCCTAAAATATAACTCTTGTGGGGGAAGAATCTAAGGTTTTATAAGTATTTAAGTTTTATGGAAGTTGTAAGAATATTTAGACGGTTATGACGTTGAAGAAATGAACTATGAATGTATGGAAATTGCTCTTTACGGTAAAATATTCTCCAGTAAAAGCTCAATATTCTGTGTAATGACACGCAAATAAATTTATTAAGTTGTAAAATACTTTAAAGGTATAAGTTATGTTCTCTTTTTGGTCATAAAACTTATTACAAACGCTTAATGAGTCTAGAAGACGCATAACTAGATGTGTGTATTATAATTTGGTTTCTAAAATTAAATGAGCGGTGATTGTGTTAATAATTAAATATTTTATAAATTCTTATTTTTCGATAAATTTTCATTGATAATATGAGAATTTGAATAATATGATCTTACACCAATCTGATTAATATCAATATATCCAAATCTAACAGAATTAGAGTTATATTAACGTCAACGTATAAGGCAACGCGAGGACTATTGGTGAAGGATCCCGTAATTTTAAACTTTGGTGAAGTGAAGAGGTATTCTTTCTTAAAAGCTATTCATTCATTAGAAAGATGTATGCAAGTATTAGATTTTATTAGTAGATAGATATTCATTCTATTATTTAGCATTATTTATTTTTTGCTGAAATTTTGTTTTTTCTTGTAAAAGTTTTAAAATTTCTTCGAAGATTTAGATATTATTCACACATAGTTTTATTGCAATTACAATTATCTTTAAATGCTATTCTCTAAATTTTATGAAATAAAAAATATCATTAGATGTTGGATAATTCTGATACATAAAAACTGAACACTACAGTTAAAAGGCTAAATTGAAATCTATCTTAAAATTCATCAAAAACAATTATACCTAATCTTAAAATTGCGTATAAAAAGTAGCAAAATTGTGCATTTAATTTATTTCTTGAATCAAGAACCATTATCCTAATCACGTTTAGATATAATTGCATAAAGAACTTCTAACTCCATAACGCATTCCATTCAAATCTATGTTAATGTGAAGTATATAAATTATTCTGAAGTTAAAGGTTAGAAAATATCCTTCAAAGGATCTTAATTTGGAATTCATTTGCATTTAATATATTTTGCAGCATTTGAATATATATATAATATATATATATAAGCGTTAACCATTTTAAGTATTTCTATACAAAAGAATTTTTAAGTTTCTAAAAAGGTTTGCATGTGCGTGTAACGATTCTCGAGTTCAATTTTTTTGAGAGAGAGAGAGGAGTTTCTTCAATTCTTTTTTGTCCTGAACTCTTCAAAACAATACATGATACTTCATTCTTTTTACTTACCCTTCGTGATACCAAGTATGCAAGCTGAAGTCTTTGGGGGAAAAAAAGGAAAACGCGCTCTCTTTCCCTTCATAAACTTTACTTCCCTGCCATTACGGGCTGCGATAGCCTAGTGGTCATTGTAACGCACTCGTGGTTGGTGCGTCATGAGGTCGAGACTGGTACCGCTGAAGAACCACCGTGTAGAGAGGGCCAATGCACATTAAATATGTCGGGGTTAAAACGTCCTCCATTTGGTGTGGAAGTTAGGAGAGATCTCAATTGTTGTCCTTGTCACTTGATCCTGGTTCAAAATTACGAGGTCCGTCGCCAACAGCCCTAATGTAGCTGAATAGCGTAACGTTAACACACCACTCAATCCACACCGTTACTGTTTTTGTATGTTACAGTGTAAAGCTCTTTGTGAAATATATCATCGAAAACCGTATAAATAAATCCATGCTTGTAGCTAACATTATTCCTTTCATGTCTTCAGATATGAACAATTATACCAGAAACGTGTGGTGTGTGTTCTGGCAACACCTGTAGTGGTCCCCCACAATTGAAGTGCATTTTACCAAATGCTTGATGTGCGTGTCAAAAAAGAGAAATGTCATCCAAGCTGCTGCATATATTTCTTCAAATATGTGCATACGGCTTTGTTGAATATACACTCACTTCCAAAAGTTAAGCACGGAGATGTAAAATGCAAAAAAAATCAACAATACTGCTTTGATTGACACAAAATTGGCAGTAAAGTAGCATATTTATTCATACATAAAATAAAATCAATAATTATATATAGAAATGAAAACAATATTAAATTTTGTAAGTTATCAGATAATGTCATACTGGAGACATAAACAGAATTATGCATAAAGGGAAAATAAACAGCATAAAATGAAAAAAAGGAAATTAATAGGGTATGTGATCCCTTATCTGTATGCAAAATTTACACCTTCTGACCACACTTTCAATTAGGTGGTCAACCACCACAGAATTAAGCAATCGCCATTTTTATTATAGAACAGTTTCCAGCTCAATAAGAGTGGCTGGAGGTGGGAAATGTGAAGAAACAGCAAAAGGCATCCCAAAGATTTTCAATGGGATTAAGGTCCGGCGAATATGTTGGCCATGCCATACGCGCAATCCCTTCACTATCCAGGTAGTCATCGATGATGTAAGCTCTATGGGGACGTGCGTTATCTTCCATTAAACCAAAAGTAGGGCCAACTGCTGCAGAGTACAATCTCACAATGGTTTCTAGGACTTCATCTCGATACCGGACAGCCGTCACAGAACCCCGTTTAAAGATGTGCAGGTCGGTGCGGTATCCTAATGAAATCCCTGCCCACACCATAGTGCTTCCGCCTCGGAAGGCGTGATGTTTGGTGATGTTTTGGGGCTGATTGCGGGTTCCTTGCTTACATCATATCCTTATACGCTTGTCATCTGGCTCCAGAGCAAATCTTGACTCATCAGTAAACGTGACATTGCCCCAGTTAAACACAGTCTATTTGCCATGTTCCGGGCACCACTTTAATTGTGCCCTCTTTATTGGATGGATAGAGGAACACAAACCTAGGTGCCCGGGCATACAGTCCATTCATATGTAATCTTCAGAATACAGTAGCTGCAGATATAGCCTTACCAATGGACGCTGTAACCATAGATGCCACACTTGTGGAGGTCGTTCTGCGATTCCGTTTGGCTACAATAGCAGTATATCGATCTTCCGTGGGGGGTTGTAACCCTTCGGTGACCGCCTACGGGCCTTCGGACAACTGTCTGTGTGGTTTGGAATTGTTTCCATAAACATGAAATTACAGAATGATGAACGCCGATGAAAAGAGCAACATCTGTGATCGACTGTCCTGCTTCAATACGCCCCACAGCACGCCAGCTCGCAGAATCTTCCATTAGTTTTCTAGAAGTCATAGAAACACGTATGTCTTGAAAACAAATTGTACGAAAGTCTTAAACACCTTCTATCAGCACTTACAAAATCAACTGTAACCCTTCATAAAGCTAGCTTTTTATAAGACTGCCGTTTTTGCATATTTCTTGATATGAAAGCAAGATTGGCCGTTACCTAATATATTTGCATACTTCCATCTACCTCTGCAGGTAATTGCATCCTCTTCAATTCTGATTGGCTTCCGGAAATCAGCATTTTCCTCTCTGTGCTTAACTTTTGGAAGTGAGTGTAGTTGGCCAGGTCACTCCCTGTGTTGTTGATGCCTTATACTGTGTCAGACGCAGACATCTTTCATTACTTGTATAATACATATCCTCAATTGTATGTTTTTAAAACCACAATAATCATAAATTAAGTTCCTCTATTTGCGTTTGAGTCATCTTTTAAGTGAATCGTATATTATACACATATTATAGGTACGTCAGAGTAGGATTTCGAAATTTTTCAAGTATTGCATTTTTTTTTATTCCTTCATTTTTACATCAGAGAGTTAACTGAGTAGGATACAATCGATGCAATACATAATTAATTTAAAATTGTCAGTATAAAGCAACATGATTGATAATGGAAACGGACGTCGTCATTTTAAACCTTGATCAAACAATGAGGACGACACCTGAGGTGGTGCCGCCTTCCCTAACTAACACACCACACCAATTATATACCTCGTCAGATATAACATACAACAGCCTTTCTACACGTTGGGGTCTGCAGTGCCACCAGGAATCGAACCCCTAATGTACCAGCCACAAGTTCGTGTTCATAAACACTAGGTTATCAAAACTAGGCTTTATTTGACGGCCGTACTATCCTATATATTTTGAATTAGCATTTTGAAAGCAGTGAGATTATATGGATTTTATTAAAATGCTGTCAACACTAGGTAATGATGAGCTAGAATAAAGGTTTCCAAATTACACTCACATTTTAGAAACAATGTACTGAATAATAACGAAAGATTTTTACTAAGTTGTGTTACTTACACAATGTAAGAAAACAAAAACTTAAGCATGTCTTGAATTATTTTTTCACTGAATCTAAAACGGTTCTGAATGCAATAAAGTATGCATTATACAATTTTAAGCATATTGAAGATTATGCTTCTCAGCAGAGGCGGCGTAAGGCGTGGGGCTACTGCCCCACGGCCTTGCGGTGCATAAGGCCTCGCGCCTAAAGCCAAAATAAATTAAAAGCAAAGTAAGGAAAATCCCAAAGTACATGCACAGGGTTTTTTTACAATTAATAAATTAGGAAATTCTCAACTCTATCTGTTTGTCGCCTCAAGATATCGAAAAATTGATATATTGACTTTTTTTCAATGGATATTCTATTTACCAATGCATGAAAGCATATGAATAAATAACTGGTGAAAATATTGTTTTCCATTTTCTTTTATTAAAAAGTTCTTGTGAAGTTGTCTTTTCCGCTCATTTGTTCACATTTATTATGACAACATTAGCTGGAAGAATTAAGTTGTTATCGGAGTTCCTGGTCAGAGATGGGGCATAGCTCGGGAGGAGCTTTTCAAGTCAAAACTGATAAAAAAAAGTTCTGTAAGAAATACAATGGGTCAGGAAGACTTTCAGCTTTGGCAGCTTATATCTATTGAAGTAAATATAGCATCTAAGATAAATTATGAGCCAATCCTTTAGTATTTCAGCAAAACTAAAAGTAAAAATTTCTGTTCCTTTAATTTTTTTTTTTTTTCATTATTGTTTAATGCGCCAAATAAATATGAGTAAAAAGTTTGGTTTTTTCTTCATAAATAAAAATTGTTTTTTTTTTAAATTTTATGAAACCTTTTCTTACGCCACGAGAGGGCCTCGCGAAATGTATCTTGCCCACATTAAGTTCAGGTCTCGCACCGCCACTGCTTCTCAGTGATTACTCATTAAAAAGAAGACGCATTGAAAAATTGCTCCAGAGGGGTAATTGAAAATTCTTCCCACACAAATATTTTAAAATTGATATACAAGGGTGTTAATCATTGTCTCTACTATTATGTAATAGGGATAATGAAATATCAATATTGATATGAGGAAACATTTACATTTTAAGTGTAGTATTGTTTGATTAAAAATATGTTTTTTTTAATGTAGAAGAAAACTAAAAGTTGTAAAAATTAAATGTGTTTCAAGTAAAATGGAAAAAGGAATGGATATGCTTAAAATTATTTCTACTTTTTATAGTTATTATAACTCGGTATGACAAATGAATAAAAACTGGATTTAAGAGGGGGGGGGAATTTATAAGTCAATTTTTTAGTTGAAATTTCTTTTTTTAAATTTTAGATGTATTTTTATCCAACTGCAATCGATATAAATTTCCATGGAAATGCCTTCATGCAATCTGTCACGCATATCGCAACAAAATTTAACGAATAAATTCAAGATAAGCTTATTAGTTACATTTATTTCAAATATATTGTTTTTCATAGAAGTACTTTTTTAAAAACCCTCTTTCAATTATTAGCCGCGTTAGTCATGGTTTAGACTCATAAACTTAATGTAAGAATAAATTAATTTAAATGATTCTTTTAAAAATAATTTTTTTTAAAAAGTCTTCAATTTAATTTTATTTATAGCTCTCAAAAGATTTAAAATATTTTCTTCCCAAAAAAAGTCATTCGGTGACATCTAATTTTACGTTAGTAAGAAATTCAGAAATTCAACATAATAAAATGTCTGTTAATTTTTGTTCGTAAGCCATTCTTATCTTATACAAATTACCTCTAAAATGCAGGAATCAATTAACTGCAGATTGCATAGGTAATCTACACATTAACTAGGGCCACACCTTATGTGTGGAAAATTGTTTCATTGCTCATATTATATAGCAATCTGCAAATATCTGCACATTACATACTAGGCACTCGTTAAAGTGAAAATAAGATATTGGAGGTAACAACAGCAACGTAAGTTTAAATTAAATATTGTTTATTTATTGATATATAAAGAATCAAGTGAACACAATTAAACCATCAATACATTAGTTGATAAAATCAATTATAAATCAATTGAAAACTACATTGCAAAGAATTAAATGACTTAACATATTATCAAAATTAAGCTGAGGAAATTGACAAATTATTATTTATTTTTCGATATGTCAAAAATCACTTTAATGCAATCTGCCTGATTGCATTAACTCGATTTTTCAATTGTTTGTCAATTAATTAACCCGGCATCACTCGCATGAAAAAACTGACCTAAAGTTTTCGTGCAGCGTGTGACATACACAAGGGTGTTTACATTGTGTTTTTACCGTAAAATTTGTACACAAATATTCAAAAGGAAGAAAAATAGGAAATATATATATACAACATGTTTATTACATTTTTCACACGTAAATTTAGTTTTTCTGTTCTTTTTATAAGAGCATTCAGTGTATTGTTTATACTCTCCTTTAATCTCGTCGAGAGTAAGTGTAGTGTTTTCACAAGATCTTATTTTATTTTAATCTGTAACTTTTTCAAACTAAGCATATAGGAGTTAGCTTCTCTATTCTTTAAATTTAAAACAAAAATGGAATTTCTTTTTTTGTTTTCTATTATTTTAGTTTTTTTTTTTCAAAAGTTCATTTGAAAGTGGATGAGATGTGTACCAGTTGTCCCATTTAAAATTACGTTTTTCTCAAATGTTTTTGTGTTTCTACATATAAAACATTTATTTTCGACAGTGTCTCCGTTTTCTAAATCTGGATCAATTTAAGTGGAGGAATCATGCTTCCTGTTATACTCTTCATCATTTGATTTTTCCTCATCATAACCGCGAAGAGAGTTTCTTCATCGGAAAATACTTTCGTACTATATCTATTAAATTATATATCTATTAAATAACTTAGATATCACATTTCTTCATCATAACTACAATAATACGCCATAACATAAGGAAAATTTAAAACGTGCTAATGCATTCAGAACTGTAACGGTGTTTGACGCGAAGGGTATGACATACCAGAAGAGGTGATATCCAAAACTATATATTTAGAATTCGCCTACAAGCTAAGGCCCCTCATAGTATATGACCTTAAAGCCAGCTACACAAGAAACTATAAATTTTCCAAAAAAAGGTTTAGAAGGAGCATTGGAAAAAGTTAGACGGTGGGTATGACACACCCTGTGCGAGAAGTGCCGGGTTAAAAAAAACTAATGTTCTGCTTTAGCTGACAGAGTTAATAATTAATCAATTAAAAAACTATGAAACCAAGAATCAAACAGTTTAACATATTATAATTACTGTACATTAAATCATTTTATTACATTTATTTTCTCTACCATTCTGTTTTTTAACGTTTAGTATAAATTATTCATGGATGTGAGTCAACGTTTTTAAACAAAATTCTTAACAGAAAGGAAATGAGAAAAACAAACTTTGATCTTTAACGATACGGAAACCGCTAATGAGAAGATAACCAAATTAAAATGCGGAAAAGTCTTGAATCCGTACTTAAATCAAGCAAATCAGTTAATCTGCAGTTTAGCTATACAATATGATCATTAACGGCTTTCGAGCTTTAACTGTAACATATATATTTATAATTACAACAATTTAGTTACTGTGGAATTGTGAACACAATACTTTCGTTAAAGACAGGAATAATGGCTTAGGGAGTTGGGGTATTCAATATTTATTTTCTGAAAATGTCTCAGGCATTAACGAAGATAAATCACCGCCTCACTTTGCAGATTTGTAGGCGATAATCATCGTCTTCCCTTTCGACAGATAACAATTCATAATTTCCCGCTTCACCTTAACTGGATAGATTAGCCTCGTCCATCATTCGAAAATATTTGGACACATATGATTGACTTGATTGAAATTTCACTGAAGTTGATTCAGCTGTGATTGTAAGAATTTGTAGAAACCAGTTTTACATTTCCACACAACTTCGCTAAAAAAGTAGCATGTCTTAGATAGATTTTCGTTGATATTTTGGTAGCCCACTTTTGAAAATTGCTGCTACTGTTAAAAAACATTTTTGTTACAATCTGAAGCTGTGCAGCAGAATGTTGATGGCATGTCATGATGTACAGATTGATAAAAGAAAAATAAATTTTAGGTAGCTTCGAAGCTGTCAAAGAAAGCTTTGGCAACCCCTTAACAGCTTTATCAAAGAAAATCAAATCTTTTGGTTCTTCTGGGCTAATCTTGAAAAGCCTAGCTTGAATTTCTAGGCAGCTGAGGACATTTTGAGGAGATAGTTGAAGATTAGGATAGTTTGAGCAATGATTTATGTAACTTCTTTGTCCTTCAGTTGAGATTTTCTTTCCTTTTACGTGCTTTGTTCTAAGTCTAATTACTATCGATGCTATTGTACGGTTACTATTTAGAGCTGGAATGGAATATTTAAAACTATTGCTGATTAGTCTTTGGATGGCAACTGCATTTACGTTGATGAGAGTCGTGAGGTTAAATGATTGGGCCAAGCTCTGGATTCCTTGGCAAGTTTTCATCGGCTTTCTCATTACCAAGTATATTTATGTGGACTGATATCCATTGTAATGGGCAGGATCTCTTTTCTGAGATGAGTACTGTAGAATAACGAAACATTTTCCTAAAAATTATGTTAATGTGTATTTTGTTTTTACCAGTCAAAAGTACAGGGTGAACCTAAAGTCCTGCTCTCATTATAAAAGTCCATTATCAAAAACTGTTTAATACAATAATGTATATAAATTTTACATCATTGGATTGGTCATTTAAAAGAAAATTTGTTGTGCAGTATATGGAGTGAATGCTCCATCAAGAGTGACACGATGAATTATTTGTAAGGAAGACATTTTTTGCCAGAATGCCGTCGATTCTAGAGCGTATTTTCATTTCGCAAAACGAAATCACTCATTAATGCTCCGCGTAAATTTCACATTGTTTCAAGTAAACATTCAATCGTAAGTTTATATAATTCTAAATTGAGAGCTATTTTTAAATTTTTGATTTATGATGAGAACAAGGAATACCCTTCTATTTTAATGATTACTTTTAAAGACAAATATGGAAATACGTATCATAATCTTTTTTGAAATTTACCATTTCTTCATTCATAAATCGTAATCGAAAGAATTCTTACCTTTTCTACCCCTTCTGTATAATGGATGTATTCTTGATTGAGTCGCGATTTTTTATTAAACACCATAGACAGAAATATTGGAATATTCCTGTAGATGCGTCTAATACTTAATGTTTCTTCGATGCAAAATGAAAAAAAGACATGGAAATCAAATCATTTGTTAGAAGAGACTAACCACATGGTCGAAGAGTGGTTTAATATTTCCCCCATTATTACATTATTCGGTGCTTACGTCTTATCGCAAAGAAAGATAAATCAAAGTCAACAACAAATTAGGGATGCAAACTATTGTGAATAATATGCGTAAATGTATTTATCAATGTAATAAAATTAATTAACTATAGTAAAATTAAATGAAAAAGTTTAATGAAATATAAAAAAAATAAGTGAAACATTTTAATAAAATACACAAATAAAATTACTATAGTAAAATTAAATGAACATTTTCATTAAAAAAATACAAAAAAAAAGAATTTACTATACAATTAAGTGAAAAATTTTAATAAAATGCAAAACAAGAAATAATTTAGTTTCATTAAATTAAATTAAATTTTTAATAAAATACAAGAAAATATTAATTTTTACAGGTTATTTATACAATTAAGTATAGAAATTCTCTAAACAAGAATAGGTAACAGATAAATATATAAATTAAAAAAATAAACTCAATAAGTTTTAAAATGAAAAAACACTTTAAAGGCTTGATATTTAAAAAATTTTAAGAAGTCTTTGCGGGCCTTTTAAACTATGTATTGGTGGGCCGCATGTGGTTCATGGGCCGCGTTTTCGACATGCCTGCTTTATATAAACACACCACGTATATTGTCCAGCTCATTCTTTTTACATTAAATTGGAATTTTTCATCAGAAAAATGAACCAGATATAAATGTTCTTTTCTGCATCAAGTTACAATTCAATTCTAATTTCTTAAAACTCGAAATTAGAATCTTATAAAACATCTTTAAAAAAAAAAACCCTTTTTTTTTCAAAAATTTTTACTTTTTTACTAAAAAGAAATAAATTTTCCTTTCATTTTTTAAAACACAAATTGAGTTCTCGTTTTTAAGGGGAAAAAATCTGCATATTTTTTCTGATAGACCACCTCGCTCTTTTTCTTCTTCAAAATGGGATCATCGTCAAAAGGGGGGGGGAGTGGAAAATAAAAAAAAAGTTATTATTATTTATTCAATTATTATTATTCGAATAATTAAATTCTTAGCAAAATACTTTCGCAGAAATGGCAGATAAAATCCCGATTTTTTTTTCTTTTTTAAGCTTAACTAGTTTTCATCAGAAATAAAGTATTTCGCTTGGATGTTTTATGTAAGGTCAGTGTGTGTGTGTGTGTGTGATTACTTTCATCTCTTAAGATCCGTTTACTTGTATTTGTTAAAGGAATTCCATTTTTACTTCATATCACGTTATTCCTAGCATCACCAACAGCTCATTCATTATTTTTGAGATTGGATGCCAATTTGTTTCAAGTTACCATGATTTCCTAATTTACAAATAGCGCTTTGGCGATATCTTGGTGCCTTTTTGAAACAATCACCGAGGTGTGCATCAAAATAGGATTTTTTCGTGTTATACATACCCCACTGCTAAAAATATTGTATTATAAGACCGCACAGAAGCTAATGACACATTAGTATTATTTCTCAGTTCATATTACAAAACTTGATAACGCAGCACCACAGAAGGTTTATAATTCATCTTAGGATATCACCAAAGATTAAAACTTAAATTAAATTTCAGTTAGATATTGATATGTACATTTCTACATAATACTAGTACCTTAGAAATATACGAGCAGTACCTGATTTCAAATGATTTGGGATACAGTAAATGGAAATAAAACAAAATACTAGAAATTTACTGATAACAAAATGGACATAAAAATAAACAGAAATGCGTTCTGTTTAAAACGTGCCTTAGGAAACCTTTTGGAACATATCTTATACAAGCAGGAAAGAGCTGAGAATAATAGAAAGCACTGACGCTGCTCATTTCAAGTAGCAATCAATTCGCGCGCTCTCTTAATAAGCTCTCTGCTATTGATTCTGGCTTGATAAGCGACGTTTCCATTTCATAAAGGATTTGACGCTCGGGGAGCAGAATATATTTAGTTGTGACTTTCATGACATTCAGGGATCTCCGTCAGACCGAGAGAAATACCTTAAATGAAATTCAAAGAGAATATTTCACATTTTGTAAATAATAAATCTGTAATATTATTCATATATATGCATTTATTAATTATTAACTGTAAGTGAGGAGGAGGGTCATGATGTGAATTCCCATAATTCTATATTTAAATCCTCTGAACTACTACAAGTTCGAAATGCATGTAAGTTATATGGTAAATATGCTCTATTTTTTAGGTTTATTTAAGTGGCATTAAGGTCTTCTTAGCATAGCTGCAGTGAATCTGTCTCTAAATAAAGGTTCTGTATTTTCTAAGCGTGTCTTTATCTTTCCTGTAAATATTAAACTTCATGAAGAATTTCATTATTTCTATTAACTTTTAACCATTCGATAAAGAAACTATTAATTGGTTAGTTTTACTGGAGTAAGAGTTATATTTGACCTAAATCTGTATTAAACTTTCATTATTTTATAGAGGGAGAATATGCATTTGAAATCGAGACTAAATTCTTTAAATTTTAGGAAAATGAGAATAGAATGAAATGCAAAACTGTCATAAAGAGAAAAGTATCACCAGGGAATCCTGTGGATGCGCCGAGAAATGTTTGCAATATTTATAAAACGTGAGAAAGTAGAAATAACTTGGTTACCCCAGGCTCGTTAATTCCGAATTTACCTAGAGAGTATGTTATATTAACTTATATTAACGTCGCACTATAAAGAAACTCGAGAGCAATTGGCGACGGCCCTCGTCATTTTGAATCTCGGTCAAGTGACGAGGACTCAATCCCAGCTGTCATTCTTCTCTCCTAACTACCAAATCAACAGGAAGACATTAAGTCTCGACTGATTTAACCTGTAACTGCTGCTTCTACACGGTGGGTCTACAGTGGCCCAGGATTCGAATTTGTGACTCTCCAGCTACGAGTTTGCGACCTCAGCCACTAATCTACTGTGGCTACACCGAGCTTACCTAAATAAAAGTGACACTTTAGGATAAAAGTTTTGAAAGAAAATAAAAATTGAATTTTTTGTTGTGTGCCAAACAGCTTACAAAAGTTAAATGCAGAATAAATCTTTCGGGTTTTACGAACAAATTCAAGCACTAATTTAAATATGAAGAACTTGCAATTAAAATCAAAGCGGTCTTTGCCTCTTAACGGCATACTCACTCTTTCTTACTAAAACTAACTATCCATTAAATTTCGTTTATTATTTGGCAGAGTTTCTCATTAGTAAAAAAAAACCGTTTTACAAATGGGTTTTTTCGATAGTACATTTGGTAATCCTTATACCATTTTTTTTCGCAGTTTAAGTAATTTTTTTTATTGTCATATACTCAGCGTAAAAGAAAAATCTCTTACCAAAAAGAATGACAGGCACAAGCAATTCGGTTTTAATCAAGGTATATTTTTTCCCTCTTATTATTCTTTGATTTCAGTTAAATTTATTCTGCTTGAATAATTCAACTAACATACTACTTGGAGAATGGATTTAGGTATGTTTGAGAGTTCGGCATTTTTTTCCCCAAGCATAAAACATATTTTAAGATTTTACTGTTGTGTGGATTGCTTTAGATATTCAATAACATTTCAATTTAAAATTGCTTTTTTGATTTTCAGGTCAAATAATGTTAATCTCTAAAAATGAATACAAATTCCTGTCAAATTTGCAATTATTATGCAAATCATTTAAAATTATTGAAAATGAATTAGAATATCAAAAGAATATTAATGTAACAACGAGAAAATAATGAGCAATTCGATATAAGGGGGGGGGATCAAAAACTTGCTATAAATGTGTAGATGAAAAGCGCTTATTTCCTAAGCGCTCTCTGAGGTTTATAAAAGTACTGCAAATTATTAATTTATGTTCCTAATTCGCAATTGTATGAAGTTCATATTTATTTTAACTAAAACTTATTTACATGCATTATTTTTCTCCAACACACATGTGAGATTTTTTTATATATAACAATATCCATTATATTTTTATTTGTAATCATATGAAAATAACAGGAATTTGACGTTTTATGTGCGACTAAAAACGAATTTCGGAATTAAAAAAAATATTCTAAGAAAGTTT
>BMAO01038251.1:0-50192 GCA_019973975.1 Trichonephila clavata | reverse complement strand
TTTTTTTTTTTTTTTTGCAACGAACACAAATCTCTCAGAAACAAACGGCCGAACCAATTACTGCTTTACAAATCTGTTTGTCAGTCAGGTAACTTTACGATTGTCCGCTCATAGCTTTTTTGAATGATGAGCTAAGCTCGAAAGAACACAAATTGAAATATATAGACAACTAACAGTAGTACTGTTATTGACGTTGTTTCTCAAAGGTTATTAAATACTTTGAAATCTCAAGTATATGTGTCATATTTTAGTCATCATAAGTCTATTGTGTGTGTGTCTTCCCCAAATTGAACAAGAATATTTATTTTTTGATAAAAAATTACATGACTCTTTGTGTTAATTAAATAAATTTTCATTAAAAATAAGACTATTCGATAGAAAATTATTATTATTATAATTATTGAATTTAAAGTTGATATTCATTTGTCAGTTTTCCTAATCTTTTGAAAATGAAATTTTCATTCTATCGGTAGATCTGATTAAAGCTAATTGAAGGTTAATTATTTATGAGTGCATATTTTCTTCCTAATTAAAAATTTTATGCTAATAACACGTATATGGTTTTGTTATCAAGAAATTATTGCAATTCTTATAATAATTTTTTTTCTGTTCTTTTTCATGCCTAACATAAAAATAATTCTTTTGAAAGTATATGATTGATTACGAAGTATTACTATATAACATTTGAAACCTTGTATGTTATTGATAAAATATTTACATTTCTGTTTTTATTTAAAATTTTTGGAAAATATTTTCAAGTACTTCTACTAAGTGTAAGCAAGTTTGTACTATTGATAACTTCAGTGAATGAATTAAATTATGAACGGTATTTCCATTTAAACGTATTTGAATAGTTTTTATTAATCCATTTCATGTTAACTGCTAAAACTCCTTTTGATTAATAATATGAGTATTATATAAATATTATTATTTTGGTTTTGAAGTACTAAAGTAGAAGCTAGTTAATATTGAAGAATTTGTTTTATTTTAATCTCATTAATATTGATTTGTAAATTAATTATCACATTTGAAATTAGAGAATTTTATTGTCATTCATCAAGTGTGCATTATAGTATAGAGTATTTTTTTATATGTAAAGAAATTTTCAGATACATAAGTATTGTTTAACTATAATATTTTCAAAGTGTTTTCTGATCATTTTTATGATATATGTATTTTTTTTTTTTGGCTAAAACTTTGAAAAAGTCTTTTACTTTGATTATGTATTAAAAATGATAAAAACGAAAATATTTTTATTTTTACTTTTTGTGATTCATGAAATTTTTTGAATTGTATATTGTAAGAAAGTAAGATATTATTTTTTTGTGGCATAATACTGTACTATTATTCTGTTAGTAATATTTTGTCAAATTTAATTTTGGTCTGTTTATATATAGAATTTAAAAATCAAAGTTTAAATTTGTAATTAATTCAATGGGGAAAAATTTGAATCATGTTTCCAACCAGGGGGAGGGCCCACATCCAATAGCAACGACTTCCATAGAAAAAGTATAGACCACCCTGGTCATGAAAGAAGTGCCGCCCTGGCAATCAAAGACTCATGTTATAGAAAAGTGTATAGACCACCCTGGTCTCAGAAGAAGTGTTTCCCTGGCAATCAAAAAAATCCTGTTACAGGAAAAGTTTATAGACCACCCTGGTCTCGGAAGAAGTGCCACCCTGGCAATCAAAGATTCCTGTTATAGGAAAAGTTTATAGACCACCATGGTCTCGGAAGAAGTGCCACCCTGGCAATCAAAGAATCCTGTTATAGGAAAAGTTTATGGACCACCCTGGTCTCAGAAGTGCCATCCTGGCAATCAAAGATTCCTGTCGTGGGAAAAGTGTATGGGCCGCCCTGGTCTTAGAAGAAGCTCCTCTAAGGAAAAGAGGACGCCCCCCCCCAAAAAAGAGTACCTCCTGTTTCCGAGCCGAGACGTCAACGGAACCAGAGGGGGAGTCTGTAACGCACGGTATAGTTCCAAGACCGAAATGTAGGTGCCGCCATTACAGTATTGTCTTGGACCGGAAGTGTGACTGTACGAAACACTGTAGTATCGTCAGAGAGAGTTTGGATCGGAACAAGCATGTGTTCCCCGTTTCGTTGTCCAATCCTGGACTTTGTAAACTTTACTTATTTACATTTATTTTCTTTAAATCTTTGTCTTGTAATTGTCTAAGTGTCTGTTCTTTGTAACTGTGCTATCTTATATCATTAAATATATTAATTTACCCCGAGATTCTATTAATTACTTTTGGTTACCCCAAGTAATGACGTAAGCGGCAGTTACATTTGGATTTTTAATCTTATTATTGTTGTGTACCTCGTGGAAATAAATCCTATGTGTATCTAAAAGCTCTATTAGGTGTTTAATTAATTTTTTTTTGACAGAAATTTTCCAATCAATACGTTTATAGAGTTATCATTTAAAATTCAGTTTTTTTCTTTTCGTTGTCATTTTTCGCTTGTCTTTTATAATGCAAAAAATAATGTGTGAAGTTCCTAAAACATTTCGTAATTCAATTAGAAATAGAGTTCACACTCATGAAAAAGACTTTTTTCTTTTTTCCAGTTTTCGTATGGTATCTTGCACACAAATAAAGTTGCTATCAACCAATTTTTGTATATATTCTGGACAGTGTAGCACAAAGGGAGGGGGGCGGGATCACCGTCCCAGATCCTCATCTCACACTTGATACTCTTTCAATTCATTATAATTCTTTGTGTATAGTACACAAAATATAATTAAGATTTTTTATTAATAATTTATTTTATTAATTAATGCTAATTATTTAATAAATAATTCACTTTTTAGTGCTTTATAATCCCGACAATTGACAAAAATCGAAGAGTATGTTTGACGGCATATACTTGTACGAAACAAGAAAGATGTACTTTCGACCCTGGACCCACACCTTTTGAGAAAATCCTGTGTGTACAGCTGGTTCTGGATAAAGTTTCTATTGATGTAAACAAGGACGTCATTAGACCCTGGTCCCCTATGCAAAAGCATACCCTACCTGTGATCTTTAAAAGGAGACACTAGTAGATAAGAAAAGCCAATTCTGCTGTAAAGGCGCAGGCGCGGAGTTGAGTTGTTTTCCTCCTGTGGAGGCGCAGGCGCGGAGGTGGCGTGGAATTGAGTTGTTTCCCTAATGCTATGGTTTTGGTTTTCAAGTTGATGGGGGAAGTTGAGTTGTTTTTCTCCTGTAGAGGCGGCGCAGCCGGCGGGTCTGATCTTGATTCTCCAAGATGGCTGTGGAATGTTTTAAATCGTTTTCTTAAATATTTTTTATAATAATCTTTTTTTGAAAAAAAAATGGCACTTTTTATTATTGGAACTTATAAATTATGTAACTGAAGAATTTTTGGAAAATCTTTGCCTAGATAATATTTTAAGAGAAGTAAGAGAAATGTTATATCCACCTGATTATTTTGAATATTATGAGAATCTGAATAAAATGATTTTTCAAATGTTTAATTTGAGTTAATTTTATTTATATTGTTTGTTAGTTTAATTTATGTTGAGATACTTTCTTTTTAAAAATAAGTGTGGGTATATTTAAAAAAAAATTTCTCAGAATGTTTAAGCGTAAATGATATTTTAAATACATTTCATACAAAAGTAAGAAAAAAAAATACCGTATAAATATTTTGTATAAGTTTCCGACAAGATTTGGCTTTAAAAAGTTTATTTTTATAAATCTGAAAGAAAAAAATGGTTTATATATATATATATACGGTTATATTGTTAATTTTATTCATACTGCTTTCTAGTTTAATTTATGTTGAAATAGTTTCATTTTAAAAGATAAATATCAATAAACGTCTTTCAAACAAATTATCTTTGTATGTTAAGCATAAGTGATATTTTAAATATATTTTGTATAAAAATAAGGAAAAATTTATGTTTATGTGTTTAAAGCAAACTCTTTGTCTTTTCCAAAGAGTATAAATTGTATAACTGTTCATTGCAATAACCATTTAGTTAAATTATTTTTTTCTTAATTGAATAGAAATAAAAAAATTTTAATCGCTTTCTTGAATGTTTTTTATAATAAACTTTTTTTGAAAAAAAAAATGAGCACATTTTATTATTGGAACTTACAAATTATATGTAACTGAAGAATTTTTGGAAAATCTTTGCTTAGATAATATTTTAAGAGAAGTAAGAGAAATGTTATATCCACCTGATTATTTTGAATATTATGAGAATCTGAATAAAATGATTTTTCAAATGTTTAATTTTATTTATATTGTTTGATAGTTTAATTTATGTTGAGATACTTTCTTTTTAAAAATAAGTTTGGGTATATTAAAAAAAAAAATTCTCAGAATGTTTAAGCGTAAATGATATTTTAAATACATTTCATACAAAAGTAAGAAAAAAAAAATACCGTATAAATATTTTGTATAAGTTTCCGACAAGATTTGGCTTTAAAAAGTTTATTTTTATAAATCTGAAAAAATTTGGTTTTTTTTTAATACGGTTATATTGTTAATTTTTTTCATACTGCTTTCTAGTTTAATTTATGTTGAAATAGTTTCATTTTAAAAGATAAATATCAATATACGTCTTTCAAACAAATTAATGAAGTATGTTAAGCATAACTGATATTTTAAATATATTTTGTATAAAAGTAAGGAAAAATTTATGTTTATGTGTTTAAAGCAAACTCTTTGCCTTTTCCAAAGAGTATAAATTGTATAACTATTCATTGTAATAACCATTTAGTTAAATTATTTTTTTCTTAATTGAATAGAAATAAAAAAAAATATTTATTATACATTGCTTTAAAAACAAATTGTAAATTTTAATTCGGTATAATGATTACACATACACAGTAAAGATATAAATTGTTTATTCAGAAATCAACATCTTGCATTGCGTTTTACATTACAATCGTATATATATATACATTACAGGAGAACAACAAATTGTAAAATTGATTTCAGTATAAGGATTACACAAAAAGATACAAAGTAAGTTGTTTATTTACAAAAGCAGCATTCCGTTTCACATTAAAATCTTTTATTTACATTACAAAATCACATTATTGTGCCATCATTGGATTTTATGTCTTACTGCTCATTGAATAGGTCTAAATTCATCAATGACCAATGTCCATGGGCAAGCGTAGTAATGCCATCATCATTAATAAACCTTTTGTCATCTTTATGGGACAGAGCAAGTTTGTTTTGCCTTATCTAGTGTATTGAATGAAATTTGGATTTAATTAAGTTCATGTCAACATATTTTAATTTTTGATTAAAAAGACAGACTTTCTAGTCCTCAAATGTTATTTTATTTCTTAAAGTTTGTTTTTTAATTCCTTTTAACCGCTTTTCAATCTTATGGTTTGTTTTGTAGGCATACATTTTCGATTTTAATCCTACATATTCTGTCATAATATTTCCTTTGTTTTCATCTTTCATTTTCCCGAAGATATTTTTGTTAACTAGAGGTCAATTAAGGTATCCGAACACGTTGAAAATGACCCAATTCAGTCAAGACAGATATTTTTGTTTTTTATTTTATTGAATATAGAGCTATCTTTTGACTTTACGAAATATACTTTATTTTGTTTCTACACTACCTAGAGGCCAAGTTACAATCAATTTATAAAGTTAGAAAACCGGAAGTGAGGGTTTTTGATCTACCAGAAGTGGGCATTTAAATTGCTCAAATCTATCATGGCGAGTCCGATAACTCAAAATATTACGAATGTATTTCTATAAAACTTTTTGAACCTGATATTTACGTTATGTTCTAGAGAATGTACTAAAATATGTCTTATTGTATGAATACTTTTTGAGTTATGGCTTGTTATTTAAATAATGGTCTGATAAAAAATGTAATATTTCTTATAATGTTTACTCAATCAACTCTAAAATTTTCAAATTTTAATAAAAAATTAAAATTTTAGCACATTTTCTAGATAAATGCATCTAGTTTGTTTTCGTAAAACTTTTACAAATGTATGTTTATTACTTTTTCTCTAACTGCTTTGAAGTTTTTCAAAAATATTGCTTAAATTTAACTTATAAATGTGATTTTTGCAAAATTCAGGTAATTTATATTAAATTTTGATAGTTAAGTAGAGTAATATTTATTGGTATTGAGTCCTAAAAGAGCATTTATAATGTTTTAGTATGCTATTTTATTAAAAAGTACGGAAGCATGCGTCGTCACCTCCCCTAAAAAGTTCAGAGCCGTGAAGTTAGCAGGCAAGGTGTTGCTCACTGTCTTTTTCGACGTTCAAGGTCAGCTACTTGTGGAATTCCTCGAGCACAGAAAAAGCATTAACTCCGATGTGTACTGTGAGACACTCCGACGCCTACGCAGGTCCATCAAGAACAAAAGACCGGGGATGCTCACGAAGGGTGTGGTTCTGCTCCATGATAACGCGCGTCCACACGTCTCCAGAGTCACACAAATGGAACTGGAGAAGTTTAAATGGGAGACGTTGGACCTTCCGCCCTACAGTCCGGACATGTCGCCCTGTGATATCCATGTGTTTGGTCCACTGAAGAAACACCTGAAAGGGAAGCTCTTCAACTCGGACGACGTACTCAAGGATACTGTGAAGGACTGGGTCTCCTCACAGCCACAGGAATTCTGGGAACAAGGAATCCTGCGGCTTGTTCATCAGTGGGATCGTTGTGCTCAGGCCTATGGTGTATATTTTGAATAAAATCTACATTTGTACCTACCGCGTCGTTTCGTACCTTTTCATTTGATCACCCCTTGTATAAATTCTGTATTCACGAGTTTTAAGAGTTAGCTGGTGAGCGGAGGATCGTAAATTTATAAAGTGCAAATCTGAGTTTATCAATTGAAGATTTCTAAGAGAGGATCACTCGACGGTGATTAAATCAGGATAAGGATCGCATTCAAGGCCTTAACTGTAGGACTCGACTTCATAAGAGTACAGGTATCGGGATCCTTATTTAAATAGAAGTTTAGCTTATTAGCGTGTGACGTAGTTTATATTGAGCTTGTATAAGTTATTGTGGAATCAGTTGAGGGTCCGTAATATTATCACCAGGCTGACGGGTCTCACCTTCGCGCTCTACAAACTGATCAAATTTCTTAATTGGATTGTTGTTGTGCTTGCTTGATATTTTGGTGACAATAAAATAATTAGAATGAATCATGTCTACTGATTATTCAGTTCTTCCCACACATCTAGCCGGGTTCGAGGGTAGACATGGTAGATCAGAGAGAAGCAGGAACCGACAAGCATTACAAATTTACATACTCATTAAAATGGCTTTTTACGAAAAACCGAAAAACAATAATTTGTTTTTTAGGGGAAAATAATTTTTTTTTTTACTGTTGTTCGTGAGGTATTATTATTCTAGTTATTTAAATTCAAATAAAAAGAAACTTTATAGAACGTGCATCTTTAAATAGTAAATAAAAATACTATAACGAATTAAAAGTGGAATTTGAGTGCCACGCACAAAATAAATTTTAAAAACAGAGTAGAACAGTATCGTTATTTTTTATATCATGACCTTTACATAGGACCTGTAGATGCATTAGTTTTTTCCTTACTTATTATATTATTAAAAAACAAGATTTATAATGTTTGATGTGTTACTTTTTTGTAATTTAATTTCTCATAATAAAATATGAATCAAGGGTGTGATAGTAGATCTACCTCCCAGCGGTGCTCTCTGGTAACGTCTTTGATGGCAAAGAGATCTATTGTTAGATCTATTTATTATTAATCAATGGAATGCAGGAGACCTGTCACAATATAAAAAATCTAAGATCCAACATACTTCTACTAGCCCCGATGTTGATGTCACAATTATATCGAGGCAAATCTCATACATGAGACTTTGGACTTTTTCAAGTTTTCAGGATATTCTATACATCTTCTCCTGGTATCTAGACAAGTTGATAGTGGAATTCTTGTCAATGTCATGAATGATCTCACAAGCGGATATCAGGAACATCAAGGAAAGAAGAGTCACCCAGGACTAATCGGAGATTGTGAAGTTAAGGATTTTGAGTTCTGGATATGTTTTCGAGATATATGCTCTTTACATCCCACCGGTTTGTAAACCTCACCTTTCTCAAGACCCATTTCTCAGAAAACAAAACTAATTGGAGATTTTAACGCCCATACTGCCAGATGGAGCTATCAGGACACCAATACAGTCAGCAAGGAAATAATAGATCTTTTGAATTCAATAGCGATTCTCTATTCAGCATCTATCTGAATGGTGGAGGCATGGTGTCAGAACGACAACGAGTATTATCTAGCTTTTAAATAGCTTAAGTGCCAATGTTAAGATCTTTTTTCAGTGCGTATCGTCGCACGTGAATGTTTGTGGTAGTGAGATTGAAGATGGTTTGGCCTTGAGGGCAGCCATAAAGATTCTACACATGGCGGCTGCCTTACTTTTTCAGAAATTGCTACCCGGGTCAAACAAGATATCAGTTCCTCTTGGAGACAGGCCCCCGCACATGAGTGGTATGAAGGAAATCATCCTGGTGCTGCTTTGTTTGGTACAAGCAATAGGCGAGTTGAAATTTTTCCTGCTAGGTTTCGTAGTGGACATACTCGAGCCCAACGGCATGTGGTGGGTCTTAATGTTTACCCTCCTTATCCATTACAATGTGACCACTCGCTTCTGCCCACATCTTGGCTTGTATTGGTTGCCATAAGAGCCAGCTGCTCTCAAGTTCTGCTACAGTTCTTAATTGTTTAAAAACGCAAGGGGTTCATGGACTTGATCTAGATTTTTCTGTCGATCAAGTGGGATAAGAAACAACAACAGATCTTATTTATCAATCTTCTGACCCACATACATATTTACATTACAATGGGACTAGAACTGCCCCTGATCTACTCTGTGTCTCGAGTGAACTTGTCCCGTTCACTCATCGAAATGTTATCCAAGATCCAGGTTTGGGCCATAGGCAAGTTATTATCACAATTGAAATAACCTTCCTTTAATCAAACCATTCCGGGATGGCTTAAAATTTCTTGGAATTTCAAGAAAGCTAAGTGGTGTAATTTTACATCAATGAAAGAGAAATCTTTGAGATGCAGGGTTCTTGATTTTCACCCGATAAGCTAATGAACACATAATTTTTTTCTGTACCAATAACTGCAAAGCAATGGAACTGCTCTAACTAAAATCATATTAACTGTGTATAAATGAAACTATTTTTTCATGGAGCAGTAACACTTTTCGGATTACACCTATAATGCACCCATAATAGTAATTTAATAACCATCTAATTTCTTATCAGAAGTAACAAAGTTAGATTTTTAATTGCTTCTTGGAAAGCTTTTACTTGAAGGACATGATTTGAATCTAGTGGCTTACATGGTATTTGTGAATGTAAAACAATATTGAAATCTCGAAACCTGAGACTTTACCACTTTATTTATGATACCGATACCTTTGGTTTGTAGAAAATAGGAAGTTAATAGCAGGAGCTCGGTACATAAAAATATTAAAAAAATATTTAATGTAAATAAGTTTCTTTTTAAATTTTAGGATAAGAAGAACAAAACTAAATTTTAGTAAAAAAATATACCTTTACACAACACATTTTCCATCTAATCCTTACTTAGAAGATTATTTCTTTTTTCTCATACTCCTCTTCTTATCGCAGAAGAATGGAAAGGAGCATTGAAAGCATTTAATTTTGCTTTTTAATTATTTTCATACGTGTTGAATACGAAGACCTGAAAAGATCGTGTATGTTTAATTTCGTGGTTACACTGGCCCACTTGATCCGGGGTGAAGGGAAAATTCTTTTCACTCCTTACTTCCCCCTGAACATGGGTCCAATTCACCGTTAAAAGTGATGACTAAGGCTAAAATAATGACGCGCATTAAAGTTTAATTTGTGCTGTGTGTGCGTTGGTTCCCCACCCCTCATATTCTTCACCGAAACCTTTAGTTTTCGCCCTTGCTTTTCAACCTCTAATAATAATAAGCAAAAGCGTTTTAATCCCTTCCACACTCCAGCATGTATAAGTTTGGGCCTTTTAAGGAAAATTTCCTTCCCAAAACGGAAAATTCATGTTCGCATACCCCAAAAAAGAACATCGCTGGTGAATTTTTTCCCCCACTCACCAAGAGCCCGAAAGTGAATACGATTTTAATTTCTTTTTCTTACTTTAAGAATGCGTTTTTAAAGCGGAACTTTTGAAAGTTTCTGATTGGCGAATTCTTGAGCAAGTTATCTAGGCAAGTTGTCGTAGCCTTTCGCTACCCCTATGCTTATTAACTCCCCTTCGCGTATTATCTAAATCTGAATATGTTGGTTCCATAATTAATTACAACTAAATTAATAAATCAATCTTATTTATTGACTTTTCTTAATAGAGAAATACACAAATATTATTCAAACTATAAGATCAACAAATTACAGTGGAGTGCGAGAAGAATCTGATTATGAACGACGGAATACTAACTGAAACCACGGAGAATAACGCATACAATCAAACTACGCATTTATATCTAATTTATGAAAATAACTGACCTGATACCCTTTTCTTAAGGCAGGTTTCTCTAATTCTGGATTGCTTTAAGGAGCGGCTTCAATCCTAGCTATTTTTCAGTTCCGTCCCGAACCGAATTAATGAACACTTTTCAATAGTCTTCTCCCGACGAATATATTTCCACTAGATAAACTAATCTCTCAAAATCACCCTCTTAATCAACCTCTTTCTCTTCATTTCATTTCTCCCTTTTATATCTTTTTCGAACTCGCTAAACCCGAAATTATCTCGTTTGCATAAGTCACACTTTTGGCTCTCGGCGGATATTGGTTAAAATAAATAAAATATTTAAAGACTCGAGAGAAGGTTAGTGAAACGCGTAAGCACCCGTCACAACCCCCCTCCGAGAAAAAAAGCGTGACTTATTGAAGGTCTAAACGACCTGAAAGAACTCGCTTAATTTACCTAACGTCTGAAAAACACTGAACCTGCACAAAATTTTAACTAACTCTAGAATGCCTAAAAATACTGAACTTGTAGAAAGTTTTAACTCACGAACTTAAGAATGCCTGAAAACACTGAATTTGCAGAGAATTTTAACTCTCTAAGTTAGAAACTTTAATTAAACTAGCACACAGCAATGACTACTCAAAGGGGTACTCCACTCTAAATTATTGGTCTTGTACAATATATCCCTACAGTACATCCCATTCGGGCGAAGATCAGGGGAAAACCTTTCAAGGAAAAACCCCTGATCATGCACTTTACATAAGTGCTAATAAATATAAAATTTTACATTAATATCTTCTCACGACATCAAAGTTTTCATCGCATCACTATGTTCAGGGACTGCTGCCCTGAAAGGAAACCTTGTCAATTTTTCCTAAAACATGACATTAAATGCACAGAACTTTTATACAACTTCCTTATTGACATCAAATATGGTATACATTATATTATATAAATGTGGGACGGCGTCTAGGGGAAGGTTCGATTTTAATGTTAAAATAAGCACGCAGAGTTAAAATAACTTAATTTATTAATAACACAATAAAACATTAACTTTTTACAAGGGGTTTTAAATAATTCGAGATAGCACCATACTAATTCCGAAAACAAGTACTCTTTCTCAAAACAACGGAGAGAGCGATTTCCTCTGACCTGCCTTCCTTCAAGCTTTGGTGCAACTCTCAGTTTTTCCCTTCTGCTCCCTTTATAAATACATGACCTCATCGTATCGCGCAGCTAAAACTCACGTGGTTTCGATAAGTGGGGTGCCATCTCTTACAATAAAAATCAAAAAAAGCAAAAGAAAAACCTGCACTCCTTTCCTACAAGTTCGGCCATCCTGGGAATCACTGACCTCAGTGATTTTACATACCATACAATAAAATATCGGCCTCTGCAAAATTAATATTAATCGGAGATAAAAATTCCAATATAGACATTTAAATTTAAAAATAAGGATACAACTCTCAAAAATGAAATATTAATAGCAAAGAAAACAAAACACATTAATACATATTATGTTCTTTTAAAAAGAATAGAAAACCCTTTTTATAAAAATACATCATCATGGTGAGTAAAATTTCATTAAATCAGCAGATGAATTTGTTATCTTAGGTCCCTCATGATCATCCACTTTCTCTAAATCATATCTATCTCTAGGTTTTACTTTAACTATTCTATATAGTCCCAAAAACTTAGGCCTTAATTTCAAGCCTGTCCCAAATTGTGTTCTCTGAATGACCACCAAGTCACCCATCTGGTAGTTAGGGGCCTTCCTGCGCTTCCTGTCATAGGTTCTTTTATTCTCTGCCTGTATCTTCTGGATATTTTTCTTTGTGTCTTGTCGTAATTGGTTCCTCTGTTCTTGAAATTCCTCCATCATTTCGTCCATCAGTAACTCCCTCAGGCGAAGGTCCTTGTTTCTCATGGTGACGCCAATTAATAATTCAAATGGAGACCACTTAGTACTACGATTAAATGTACTATTTAAAATTCTTTGAAGTTGGTCTACGAACTTGACACACTTGGTACAACTATCAATTCCCGACCTTCAACATATTTGTAAAGTATTTCGTTTTTATCGAAAAAATCTGAATTGCTGTTTGTTTCAATCAGTGACCTTAGACTCTGAGTGTATTCATCCTCTTGTTGTGCCCTTTTTAATCTCGCGGTTAGAGTATCGTTAGTAATTATTGCGACTGGATATCTGCTAAGGGCATCCACATGTTGCATTCTCTGGCCGGAACGATGCACAATTTCATAATCAAACGCTTCCAGCAATAATGCCCATCGCGCTATACGCGTAACCAAATCCTTTTTGTCCATACTCTTTTGAAACGCTGAGCAATCCGTTATGTCTTTGAAATGATTTCCCATAAGGTAGGTACGAAATTTCTTTAAAGCGTTGACAACAGCAAGAACTTCAAGTTCATAGCTGCTATAATTCTCCTCTGCCGGAGTAGTTTTCTCAGACATGTATTGAACAGGATGCAATTTTCCATCTTCTGCCTCTTGGAGTAAGACGGCTCCTTAGACTTGTTAACTTGCGTCCGTGTGCAATTCGGTTATTTTTCCCTGCTGGAAAATACTTAATACTGGACTTTCAGTCAATAATTGCTTGAGCTTTTCAAATGCTTCTATTTGAGGTCGTTCAAAGACAAATCGATTGACGTTTCTAATTAGATCATTCAAAGGTTTCGCTACTTTAGAGTATGACGGAATAAATTTTCGAAAATAGCCAGTGAGTCCTAAAAAGCTTTGGACTTGTTCGACAGTCGTTGGTACAGGAAACCTCTTGACTGCTATCGTTTTTGCAACTGAAGGGCGCACCGTTCCATTTTCGACAACGTGACCCAAAAATTCCACCTTTCGTTTTAAAAACTGACATTTTTCAAACTTGATCTCCAACCCATATCTGGATGCGACCTCAAACACCTTCTTTAGTTTTTCCAAACCTTCTTTCTCATCTTTAGCTGGAACGATCAAATCGTCCAAATAAATTATTACGATGCCTTTTCGCATGAGTTCCCTAAAAATGCTGTACACATATCTTTGGAATACGCTTGGGCTTGTACTGAGACCAAAGGTACCTTATTAAATTCGAACTGCCCGTCTGGTACAACAAAGGAGGTGAAATGCTTGCAATCCTCGTTTACGTCGACATGAAAAAACCCATTTTTCAAGTCTAATGTGGAATACACTTTGGTGTCTTGCAGCCTATCCAATACGTCCTCTATCAGTGGCAAGGGGAAGCGATCCTTGACTAGTTTTCGGTTCAGTTTCCTATAGTCAATGCATAGTCTGTTGGTACCGTCTTTCTTCTTGACTAACACGATTGGACTTGCATATTCAGAAGAGCTTGGTCTCACGATTCCCTTATCCAACCATTCGTCGATCTGCTTGTTGACGGTCTGATTCTCCATAAACGACAAAACGGCGTGCTGTTTGGTAAACTGGTATATCATCCTTCAGGATAATCCTCATGGATACATTTGTCGTTTCGGTCTTCTTAGGTGTATAGCTGTTGATTAGTTCAGAGAGTTCCTTTCTTATTTGAGGATTGATAACACGTTTAACTTCGATTTCGTCTTCAGTTCTTGCTTCATAAACCTGTATATTCACAAACCACACCTTCTCTTCGTGTTTACGGAAATAAACACCTTTTTTTATCAAAGCCAACAAAAGCTTGTTCCAAAATGTCCAATCCTATCACTGCCTGGAACTCCAAATGCACCGCAGGCACGACATGCCATATTACGGAATATTTCTCTCCATCCAATTCGATTTCTCGTTGGAACGATCCTTTTGTTTTGACTTCGTACTTTCCCAATCCAGGTAACACGACAATGTCCTTCTAGAGGTTCGATTGCTCGATGATTCCTTTGCTTACATCTTCACGAATGAGAGAAAATGAGCTTCCAGTGTCGATTAGAGCCTCAAAAGTCTTGTTTCCGATGGTTATTATCCTGGTCTTAATTCTGTCTTGCTGAATTCGAGAACAGATCTGGACCGGGGAGCTTGAAGATTTATTGATTTTCGTACCCTTGTTGCGCTTTGTACAATCTACGGCATAGTGACCTGGTCCCCTGCAGTAGCTACATGTTACCAGTTTAACTCTTTTATCGTAAGTTCTCGTCGATTGAAAGCATTTTCTATCATTCCAATTATTTCCAAGATGAAAACGTTCTTGCCTTCGAGAACAATTATCGTTATTGTTCGATCTCTTAGCAAATGAGTTTAACTGCTTTGGCCCTATAGTTCTTCGGACGTCCTCATAATCTTCAAATTTTTTCGCTAGCTCAATAGATGAGTTAATAGTAGACCATTCGTCCAAAAAGTGTTCCTGAAAATCATACGGCGCCCTCTTCTTCATTTGATCGGCTATGATTAATTCTCGTAATTGGTCGTAGGTGTTAACTTTTAAGCCCAACGTCCATGCATCAAAATACGTCTGTAATTCGTGTTGAAAATCTTGCCATGTTCGTTCATCAGACTTTTGGTGAAACAAAAATTACTGACGAAATTTTTCCGGAGAGATAATTTAAATCTTTGTAAGAGCAACTTCTTTATATGATCATAATCGTTACACTTAAAAGTTGGTTCTCTTGCGATCAGATGGGCAATCTCGACGGGTATTAAACCTATAAGTTTTTGAACCCAATCTTTTTTCGGTAAGGAAGTTAGTTCTGCATGACGCTCAAATAAGTTAAGATTCAAACCAATATCTTCCTTCATATTAAACTTATGAAAAGTTTCGTGAAACAGTTTATTCGATGCTTGAACGTTTTCAGTGTTATTCGGCATACCGGCAGTCTGTTGCGCTTGTATTCGCAACTTCTCTAATTCGTACTCTCGTCTTTCTCTCTCATCCTTTCGCATATCCTCTCTCTCAGCCCTCTCTCTCAGCCCTCTCTCTCTCAGCCCTCTCTCTCTCAGCCCTTCTCTCTCAGCCCTTTCTCTCTCAGCCCTTTCTCTCTCAGCCCTTTCTCTCTCAGCCCTTTCTGTACGTTCCTCCACTATGCTATCAAGCATCTTTTTAACATCGTCTTCAACGTAATCTGGGCTTTTTACGATCAGCTCCTTTAACTTCAATTTTGTGATACCTGCTTCGATAGTAAGATCCAAATCCTCGGCGAGTGACACCAAATCTTCTTTCCTTTTCGCGAGTAAGAATGCCCTTTTTATACTCAGAATGGTGACCCAGAGAACAACTTAAATTTTTAACCAAGTTAAATGAGACAAAACCATTAAAATGACACGCAAAAAGTTTACTCACTTAAAATGAAACAAAAGATAATTTAAATAAGATGCAATTATCATTATAAACAATTATACACAAAAATGGACTTTTTAAAGAATTCCCGGAACTTAAATCCTTTTACAAAACACAAGAGTATTACAGTTAATATCAATTTCATTCTTTATTAAAAAAAACAACGCGTTCCTCTCATTTATCAAAAATAGATTAAGAAAAAACGCGGAAAGTACTCAGTTATTAATCCAAAACTGAAGGAATATCAAATATTTATGTCTGCAATTAAACCAATAATAGTACCTAGTACTTCAAAATTCAATTTCAAATTCACAGAATAGGAAATATACAAACAAAAAATCCTTCATTTATATAATTTTCGCCTATTACTCACACAATACCAAAAAAAAGGATACTAGCACAATTCAATGTAATTCTGAAGACACTTTACGTTGACCTCAATGACACAGGAAATCTTGTTTCGTGTTGATAACTCGCAATTCGATGCAGTTCCAAAGGTTCTCTCGTCAGTGTTGACCTCAATGATCAAGGTAATCCCGTTCAGTATCTCGTTGAGTCCCTGGGCTTCCAGTTTTGTTTAACTGTAGCTGACGTGGAAATTCGCCAAGATTTCGTGTTTCTAACCAAGTCAATGGACTCCTTTTTCTTGTTGACTGTTCTCGCTGAAGTATTTCCGTATCGCTCGTAAAATTTCTTATCCAGCTGAAGGCTTCGCCGGCTTTCTATTCGATGCAAGGCAAGGTCTATGTACCACTCAGGAAATCAAAAATCGATGAGGAGGTAAAACTTTTAAAAAATGCTCTTAGATAAAACTTTGAATAGTTTTAAAAAATCTCGGTCGAACCCCAATTTGTGGGACGGCGTCTAGGGGAAGGTTCGTTTTTAATGTTAAAATAAGCACGCAGAGTTAAAATAACTTAATTTATTAATAACACAACTAAAACATTAACTATTTACAAGGGGTTTTAAATTATTCGAGATAACACCATACTAATTCCGAAAACATGTACTCTTTCTCAAAACAACGGAGAGAGCGATTTCCTCTGACCTGCCTTCGTTCAAGCTTTGATTCAACTCCCAGTTTCTTCTTTCTGCCACCTTTATAAATACATGATCTCATCGTATCGCGCAGCTAAAACTCACGTGGTTTCGATTAGTGGTGCCATTTCTTACAATAAAAATCAAAAGAAGTAAAAGAAAACTTGCACTCCTTTCCTACATATATATAGTTTCATAACAAAATAACCTTTACCTGGTTTCATTTTCAAAAAATTCCCAATCAATCGCGCTGCGCTGTTAATGTTTTTTGTTAGTATTCCTAATTACGCCGCGCCCAGAAACCAGACACTACTTATACATCTTAATAATTACACACAAAAATATATACATTTTTTTACATAGAATATATTACAACAAACAATACAAGTAATCTCACATATAAAGCCTCGTCTTTAATGTGTAGCAAAACAATTGCAATTCAACAAGTGTTTTTCCACAATTTGGAAAAAAATTAAATACAAAAGCTTTTTCAACAACGCAGCAACTTTTGTAGGTTAATTTTACAAAAAAAATAGACTAGCCCACATGGAAAATACTCCGAACTGTCTGTCAGAGGAAAAATAAACAAATTAGAATTATACAACCTGGCTAGTCTTTAGATCCAATCTGCATAGGCTTTGTCTCCAACCATGGCCTCTGTGCTGGATGACCTTGTCCTAGGGTTGTCCACTCTGCGCTCCAACCTCCTGGGTCTCCTCTTCCATCGAGTCCGTTGAAGTTGATATGTTCCTGCAGAGGCGTTCTTTTGGGTTGTCAGATTTGGAACTTGGCTGCTGTCCACTCGACGTCGGCTCCGAAGGTTGTGTTAACAGCTCCTTTCCTGATGAGGTCTGTTGTATTTGAATCTGTGGGATGGTCCTGGAATTGCTCTTTCAGAATTATTTTCTTCCACCTTTCTATACCGCTTTCTGGAGGGACGAGACGGCATTGACGAGGTCAACTTTATCTTGTCTCGGGATACCTGGGCCTCTGGTCTCTTCTTTTGTATATTTTCTCTCCAAGAGTCTGGTCTTCCTCTTTTCTCTCTCTCAGTCCAATACGGTTTTTTCTTCCTGAAATTATACACATCACCCCCCCGAAGAAACAGCAGACTCCGTTCGCCCACGTTTTTTTCTTCTCACCTCAACTCCATCGCGTCTATTCGCAACTATATCTCTACTATCATCTAAATTTCCTGATTTCGATTATCTACGACAACCCCCATCACTCTCCGATTGCACCAATCTCGACTGCCCATCATCCGACCTGACTGATGCCACTGCACCATGATCACTACTATTGGCACTTTCCGACTCGGCAACACTGTCTTCTCTTTGATGGTAAATTCTCACCTGGTCCACATTAACAGTTATTCTTTTACCAAATTTTAATATTACTAAATTATTATTATTTTTTACAATCAGAACTTTATATGGGCCCTCAAACTTTGGCATAAATTTACCCACTATTTTCTTACTTGCCGAACTTAACGGGTGAGTTTGAACTAATACTAGATCATCAACTTTCACATTACTTCCACGCCTCTTTTTATTATAATATTTCGCCCACTTCTCGTGCTGGCGCTTTGTATGAATTCTAGCCTCCTCAAACAACCTTTCTATGTTCCCACAAACTAAATCTGATCCATCAGTTACCAATACTAATTTTTGAAAAGGGGTGATTAAATTTCGACCTAAAAATAATTCCGCCGGTGTTTTACCCGTTGTCTCATGTACTGCTGTCCTAATAACGTATCCGAACTCTTTCAGAAATTGGTCCCAGTTAGTGTGATTATCCGCGACAAAACTCGAAATCATTTTTAAAAGAGTGCGATTAACTCTTTCCGTTTGATTAGCTTGTGGACGATATACCACAGTTTTAACGTGTTTTATGTTCAACCTGCGACATACTTGCTCAAAAACTTCGGATATCATTTGGGGGCCGTTGTCGGTGACTAACTTAACAGGAGCTCCATAACGCGAAATATAATTCTCAAAAAATGCATTGGCAATTGCTTTAGCCGAAGCTTTCCTTAAGGGAACTATTTCAACCCATTTAGAAAAATTATCTGTAATTACTAAAATAAATTTATAGCGTTCTGGACTAGTTGCAGGCTATGGGCCTAATAAATCTAAACATACGATTTCATTCGGAAAATTCGTTACTATCGGAATTAATTGACCAGCTGGTAATCCGTTTTTATAATTGACTTTTTGGCATTGGTCGCAGGTTGCTACATATTTATAAATGTATTTCCTCATGTACGGGAAATAACACGCGCCTTTTAATTTTAAGTAGGTTTTCTTTTCGCCTTAATGGCCTGCCATCGGCGAGTCATGGAATTCTCGCATAACATCTTTACGTAATGTTTTGGGTATAAATACCCTTAATTCACCTAGTGTGGTTGTATATTTTGCATAGTATAACAACCCATCTATCAATTTAAAGTCGCGGGACCAATTTCTACAGATTGACTCATTAATGGAACTATCGTCCGGATTTTCTAGAAAACGTACGATGTGACCCAACTCCGGATCATTTCTCTGTTCCTCTCTCAACTGTTCTCTAGACGATAATACTAACGATCTAATCACCGCACAAGACACCTTTGGTTCTTCATTACTTTCTAACAGGTTTCTAGACAACATATCAGCCACTAAATTTTGCGTACCTGGGCGATGTTCCCATTCTACATTAAAATTTGCCAACTTAAGCGTCCACCTTATCATTCTAGACGACAAATTCTTTCCATTCGTTAATTTGGTAAGTGCAGCATGGTCTGTTATCACTTTTACCGGCAAGGATCCGAAATACGTGCGATATTTATTTAATGCCCATATGACAGCTAAACATTCACGTTCCGTCACACTATAGTTTCATTCTGCGCGGTTTAAAGTTCTCGAGGCAAACGCAATAGGCCTATTATTCTGTGTCAATACTGCTCCTACCCCCACTGAGCTCGCATCTTAATAAAGTTCAAAAGCTTGGGAAAAATCTGGTAATTGTAACACTGGAGCTTCTGTCAGTGCTTTCTTAATACGATCAAAGGCTTCCTGCGCTGATTCCGACCAACGGAACTTAGAGTTTTTTCGTTTTAAATTATATAAGGGTTCACACATGTCTGCGTAGTTTTTAATAAACTTTTGATACCAACCCGTCATTCCTAAAAATTTTGCTACTTGTTTTGCAGTTTTCGGAGGTTTCATTTCAATAATTGCTTTTACCTTCTCCTCATCTGTTTGAACTAATTCTTTATTAATAACTAAACCCAAATAACGTAATTGTTCCCTCGCGAAATGACATTTCTCACGATTCAACGTTAAACCAGCCTCCTGCAACAATATGAATACTTCTCGTAAGTGTTCTATATGGCGTTCAAAAGATGGAGATGAAATAATAACATCATCCATATAACAGTGGGTAAAACGCCCGAGAACTGGTTTAAGAATCATTTCTATTGCCCTTTGAAAATTTGTAGCTGCCCCCGAAAGGCCAAATGGCATGCGAGTAAATGCAAAAGTACCATTTTTTGTAACAAACGCCGTCTTATGAATATCTTTGGGGTCTACTGCCATCTGAAAGTATCCGCTGCGTAAATCAAGTGATGACATAATTTCGGTGTGTGGAATATTAGTGATCAAATCATCAATTATTGGTAGCGGATATCTCGTGATCGCATTTAATTTCCTATAATCTATTGCAAACCTATAAGCTTCTGGGTCATCTAACGGCAACCCGTTTTTCTTCCGACATAAAACAACTGGAGATGCGTTGTTGGAACTATTGTTCCATCGTTCAACATCTTCTGAACATGGTAGTTAATTATACCCTGTTTGACCCTGTCATATCGATAAGGTCTCGAAAAAACAGGAGGACTATCACCCGTGTCAATTTCATGACAAAACACATGTGTCAGACCAGGCTTAAGTGAAAACAACCCATGAAATTCCTTAAACAAAATCTGCAATTTCTGTTTTTGTTCTGAATTTAACTTCGTGTTCGATAAATCTATCTGAACCGTTTCGTCCGAAATTGCCACTTTTTCAATTTGCGAATCCGGAATGATTAACGATTTTGAAAGAAAGTCCAAACTAATATTTGCATGTGACATAAAATCAATACCTAGGATGCATGGATATTGCATCTCAGCAATCACATGAAATTTCCACAACTTCGAAAATTCTCTTATTTTAATTCTTAACTCAACTTTGCCTAAATTTCTTCATTGTGACCCTTGAGCTGTAACTACTTCAGCTAACGATTTCTTAATAGGACAAAAAGAAAAATATGATCGGTATGTTTTTTCTGAAATAAATGACTTTTCCGCACCTATATCCCAGAGAGCTTTTATAAACGTATCATGCAAAAGAATCGGCACATACGGAAGATCAACTGGTGATAATCGTAATGAATTAAGTTTAATTCTATTAGGAGGATTTGACTTAACTAGCGATCGTTTACCTCCAGCAACACGATCGCTTAGAAGTTTAAATTGGCATTTCTTTGCCTTTCGCTGTTGCAATCAACACGCCTCCAATTCTGCTTTGCTGAATCATCATTAGGACCCTTCCTAACCACCATCCTACGGTTCTGATATCGATCTGTTCGCTGATTTGGCTGATTGTAGCGATTTCCTCCCTCGAATCCTTGATTTTGATAATTATGACGAGAAAAATTATTTGTACCCCTGCCTAGTCCTCTTTGATCATTTTGACTATTTCCGACTCCAGTATCTCTCCAATTTCTATTATTCTTTCTCTCCTCAGGATTCCTCCTCATATCCCAACCTCGTCTAACAAAATTATTACTCGAACCCTGGTTTTCCCTGCAGCTATGAGGTTCCTCATACCGGTCTACCAACTATACCAACTGAGCTTTCGTTGTGGGGTTTCGAACTTCTAAATAATCCATTATTTGGGGTTCTAGTCGCATTACTATGTGATCGACCAATTTTATCTCATCATAATTCAAATTTAAAGCTTTATGAATTTTTAATAGCTGAAAAATAAAGTCCGACGGGGATTGACCTCTCCGTTGTTTCGATGAAAAAACTGAGCCTCTAACTCTGATTTTTTCCGTACTACAGGAAAACTATATGACAATTTCTTTTTAAGCGTTGCAAATGCAGTCGCTTCTTCATTTACACACTCGAACCATATAACGTCAAACCAGTCTAACGCTCTCCCAATTAAATGACCCTTTAAATATGCACATGCTAGATTCGCCGGTATTTCATAGTAGGCTATGTTGTCGTCTATATTAGAAATAAACTCAGACACATTTTCTTTACCCGAAAAAAATAATTCCGGCAAAACTCTAAATCCTGCACTTGCTCTTAATTCCGGTATTTCGGTTGGGCGCCAGTGTCGTAGCCTTTCGCTACCCCTATGATTATTAACTCCCCTTCGCGTATTATCTAAATCTGAATATGTTGGTTCCATAATTAATTACAACTAAATTAATAAATCAATCTTATTTATTGACTTTTCTTAATAGAGAAATACACAAATATTATTCAAACTATAAGATCAACAAATTACAGTGGAGTGCGAGAAGAATCTGATTATGAACGACGGAATACTAACTGAAACCACGGAGAATAACGCATACAATCAAACTACGCATTTATATCTAATTTATGAAAATAACTGACCTGATACCCTTTTCTTAAGGCAGGTTTCTCTAATTCTGGATTGCTTTAAGGAGCGGCTTCAATCCTAGCTATTTTTCAGTTCCGTCCCGAACCGAATTAATGAACACTTTTCAATAGTCTTCTCCCGACGAATATATTTCCACTAGATAAAATAATCTCTCAAAATCACCCTCTTAATCAACCTCTTTCTCTTCATTTCATTTCTCCCTTTTATATCTTTTTCGAACTCGCTAAACCCGAAATTATCTCGTTTGCATAAGTCACACTTTTGGCGGCGGAGATTGGTTAAAATAAATAAAATATTTAAAGACTCGAGAGAAGGTTAGTGAAACGCGTAAGCACCCGTCACAAAGTGGAAAGTTCGTTGGGAGAAGATTAATGCAGTTTTCCGTCGTCCCTCACATTCCTTGTCCAGTGGTGCTTGAGGCCGCATCGATTTGGCCTTCCGACCCTGATTGCCTGCAAAGTGATGATGGTTCAAACTTCGGCTTCTGCGATGCACAGCATTTGCTAATGCATACTTGAAATTTTTAAACTCCTCCTCCCCTCTGTTTGGTATTTTTTTGCCTTTATCCTTTAATACCTTCTAGCCTCTTCTTTGAGTCAACGAATATTTTGATAAAAGTATATTGTGTTCGGAGATTGAGGTGATATGCTAGGCCAAAGAAGGATGCAAACTAAAAATGAATAGAAAACTTTTATGGATATAATTTTAACTGTAAAGAAATGAAAAAAAATTATCTGTTAAATTCCAGAATTAATCAAACTTGATACACACAGATTTAAGAACAAAATTGAATTGTTTTTAGGATTAAATTGCTGTTTTGTGCTTTTATACTGTTATTCATTGAATCTCTTAGGCTCTATTCGATTAATTATAGATTTCAATACTCTTGAACTATTACTTAAGCTAATAGCAATAAAAATGATTTATTCTGGGAATAAAAACTTACTTTTTAAAAAGATTTGACAGTGTTGTATTCTTTTTAGTTCATGTTCAAATATCAATACTTGCATATTTTTAAAAAAAATACTCGCGAAGACAGTTTTTGTAAATCTGATGCAATTTATTATAGATATACAGAGTGTTTTGTATTATTGCAATTCTTAGAATTATTTCCTAATTTAAAGTATATTAATTGAAAAGAGTCTGAATAAAATTCTCGACGACAACCAAACCAATTGACATCAAGTCAATTTCTGCTGGTAAATAACACGTTTCTCAACTTTTGAATTTAGTGCATTTTTCGTATGATATCAATAATCAATGATAAAATTCACTTATTTTTCGCGCGATGGGACGGATCTATACGCGTCCATCAACTAATCCTCTTGGGAAATCTTTGGGCTATCAATTACAACCAACCCTTTTGGGAGAAGAAACCGTGATATATGTAGATTAGGTCAGTTATATATAGTACAAGTTTTCTAGCTAGTGAGATGAATAGAGGGAAATACGGAGTTACCTGAAGGTTGAAATATAGAGAAACTGACGACAAGGAAATATATCTACCGCTCAGGTATTAGTAAACATTGATAGCGCATTTCGGGTATTAAATAGTTGAAGATATTAAAGTGACGATTAGTCACCATAGCTAAATGTAACTCATAAAAGGAGGATCAATTTAATAGAAGTCTTCTCACACACATAATTCGCGTCTCTCGTAGTTAAATCCCTTATTGCTCTTAATTGGAACATCTCATCTGGTTTGAATACTTGAATTGTGTCTGTTGATAATTAAGGTGCTGAATAAATAGTTGAAAAATATTATGGCGAGTCATCCTTCACTTCCTCCCACACCTCTAGCCAGGTCCAAGAGAAGGTCGAGTATGTTACAACGATATTCGTAATCAATTATAAAATTTAGGTACGAAAAACGGTTTGTAGTAATTTTTTTTTCTCGGCCATTATCTTTTGTTAAACTTAAGGTCTTGTGCGTCAGTTTCTTGTATTCAGAGAAAATCTACATCAGTTTATAATGATTGAATGGTATGCACACTACACGTACATCTTTTACATTAAATACTAGTTATTACCCGCCCGCTTTACTGGGTAACTCATGATGTTGTAAGACTATGTATTGTTTTTAAATTATTGATATATAAATCTTAGCATTAAGCTTGTTATTGTATTGAAAATCATTTTTATAGCCCTCATCTCTTGATTTAAAAAAGACAGGACTTTAATTTTTAAAACGGAAGTCTATTTATCTTTTACGTACACGTAACCTTCCTTAGAAGTCGATTTCCGCAAAACACGTATTCAACGAATCCGTGTTCAACTAAAGAAACATGCTTACTAAATTTCAAGTCTGAAGTTTTAATGGCTTAAAAAAAGGAAAATTTATCACAAAAAACGACCTCGGAGCACCTTCTTGAGAGTGTGTTTATGAAAAACCAGTTCTTACTGAATCTTTACTTATCAAAAGGAACATGCTTACCAAGTTTCAAGTCTGTAAGTCTAATAGTTCAAAACCTGGAATTTCTTTTACCCTCAACGCTCCTGTAACCCCCACAACCCCCTAGGAAGTCGATTTCCATGAAACTCGTTTGTAGACTCAACAAAAGGAACGCACCAACCAAATTTCAAGTGTATAGGTCTAATAGTTCCGGAGATCTTGTGATGTGCGAGCGAGTAAGGGAATGAGTGATTGAGTCGCTTTTCTCCAAATATATATAGAGATTAATTAAAATTAATACAACTAAATGCCCTGGGAGAAATTCTTTTAAATAGATATCCTTTATTTCTTTTAAAAATTTGCCGCTTATAGACATTTATATTGTTCTACAAAAAGAATTCTAAACTGAAATAAGATAGCTCCTTTAAAATATAGATTTAATGAATCGAAAATGATTTCTTGCATGATTCTACGTTTAAAAATCTTTATGATGCTAGAACTTTATACATAAAATGGGATTTCAGTGGAAGTAAAGCAAAAGTAATTAACTTTACACATTTTTAATCTTGAGTTTGTGTCGTAAAAATAATGCATACTTCGACTTGGAAGGAAAAAAAAAATTTCGAACGTATCTGTTTTTGTTAATGACTGACATTTCTTTAAGGGGAATACATAGCTCAAATTCCTTTTTCTTATCATTTTTAACCCGGCATCACTCGCGTGAAAAAAACGACCTAAAGTTCTCGCGCTGGGCGTGTCATACCCAAGGGTGTTTACAATGTGTTTTTACCGTAAAATTTGTATACAAATATTAAAAAGGAGGAAAAGTAGGAAGTACGTGTTTATTACATTTTTAACACGTAAATTTAGTTTTTCTTTTTTATAAGGGCATTCAGGCATTGTTTATACACTCCTTAATCGCGTCGTGAGTGAGTGCGATGTTTTCACTGGATCTTAATTTTTTAATCTGCATCTTTTTCAAACTAAACATACAGGAGTATATTCTTTAAATTTAAAAATTTTGGAATTTCTTTTTTATTTTCTCTTAGTTTGTTCCAGCAATAGTTTTTTTTTTCAAAAGTTCATCTGAAAGTGGATAAGATGTGTACCAGCTATCTCCTTTAAAATTATGTTCTTCTCAAATGTTTTTGTGTCTCTACATATAAAACATTTATTTTCAACAGTGTCTCCTTTTTCTAAATCTGGATCGATTTCAGTGGATGAATCATACATGCTGTTATACTCTTCCTCATTCGATATTTCCTCATCATAACCGCGAAGAGAATTTCTTCATCCTAAAATACTGTTGGACCATATTTATTAAATATTGTAACTATTAAATTACTGAAATACCACATTTCTTCATTATAACTCTAATAATACGCCATAGCATAAGGAAGATTTAAAATGTGCTCATGCATTCAGAACTGTAATGGTGATTCAAGTTCAGGGTACGACATACCCGCAGAGGCAATATCCAAAAATATATATTTAGAATTTGTTTACAAGCTAAGACCCCTAAAAGGATATGACCTTAGAGTCAGCTACACGAGAAAATACCCATCTTCCAAAAAAGGTTTAGAAGGAGCGTAGAAAAAGTTAGAAGGGGGGGGGAGGGGTATAGCACACCCTGCGCGAAAAGTGCCGGGTTAATTGATGTTTCTATTATACACACATCTGAGTCACAACTGGTTTTTTTTAACTGAGTGAGTATTAACGCTGCATTTTTTCTTTTTTTTGCTACTCGAAGGCTTTTGGCACCGTACCTCGTAATTTTGAACCATGGTCAAGTGACGAGCTGGCACCACTTTTCCTAACTTCCACGCCAAAGGGAGGACGTTTGAGCCCTCAACAGATTTAATGTGCATCGCTAACCTACACGGCGGGTCTTCAGCGGTACTGGGCTCGAACTCATGACACGCCGGCCACGACCATAAGCTACCAAGACCATTTTTTAAACCGAATTTCGATACGTAAGTAACACAACTTAGCTATATATCTTTAGCTTAATTATTCGAATGTGTAACTCCACAAAATTAATTAAGAATTTTTAGTGGAGTATTTTGATGATTATCCATTGGATTACTTCATATGCCCTATAAAAATATCGCTAATTTATAATTTCATTGAAATACTTCCCGTACATAGCAAAAATAAACAGTTTTTACTTGCTCTTGTAAAGTCTATGTAAAAGGAGTTACGCATTCTGATAATTATGCCGACAATATTATGAAATTCTCAACAAGAGTTGTAGCTGACTCAGAAAGAATACGAAACTCAAACTCAGTTTAAAGTAGCATCTCTAAAAATGTCGCATAGTTAAGTCATACATTCGAGCCAGAAATTTGAAAAAATTCAATGTCAATTAAAATGTGTTCCATGCATAAGTTGAAGAGTTTTCAAATTAATTGGGCTCAAAAAGGGAAAAATAGTTACAATATTTGAAATGTGAGATAATTTTCAAGTATCATAAACGGCTTTGCACACTGCCGAATCAAAATTTTTAATTATTTAGTAAATTATTAAAGGCACCGTGACACAACGAAGTCAATTTATATAAATATTATCTAAGCAAAGATTTTCCAAAAAATTTTCAGTTACATATAATTTATAAGTTCCAATAATAAAAAGTGCTCATTTTTTTTTCAAAAAAAGATTATTATAAAAAATATTCAAGAAAACGAGTTAAAACATTCCGCAGCTTAGTGTATGGTTTAACCAATAGGTGGCGCCATGAGCACTTTAAACATTCCTATACAATTTTTTTACACATTTAAAAAACAACTCAACTTAGCAGCAGGAGGAAAACTTATATATAAATGTTTATATAGTCGTTTTAGACGTTCCTGCTATTTAGAAACCGATCAATATAGACGCCACTCCCACCCCGAGAGGCTGCAACCCGATTGGCCGGCTCCGTTTCACGCAAAGCTTTTCAAAAACCGTCGTTTTCAGGCAACTCGCACTCAGCGTAGCATTTTCCCAAGGTCAGTCATTGAGCATAGACAGCTCCAAGCTTACATTGCGGAACATAAGTTGCGGTCACACACTTTCGAGATAGACCACAACAAACAATTAAAATGCGTGATCAGAGCGTTACCCACCGATTTTGATCAAAATGAACTCATGCAGGAACTTCGTGGCTTCGGGTTCGATCCCAGTCACATCACCTTGTTGAAAAACAAGCAAACTCAAGCAAACATGTCACTGTTTTTGGTAACCCTTCCTAGGAACCCTGATAATCAGGGTATATTCAATATTACTAACATAGGATTTTTTAGAGTTAAGCCTGAGCCTCTAAATAAATCTAAAAAGCCTCCTCAGTGCTATAGATGCAGGAGTTTTATCATCACTCTAGGTTTTGCAACAGAGCACCTAGGTGTTTGAAATGTTCAGGGGGTCATCTCACCTCTGATTGTAAAAAACCCATTAAGGCCCCAGCTAAATGTGCAAATTGCAGCGGACCGCAACCTGCAAATTATGCAGGATGCCCCAGGAATCCCCATAACAACACAAACAAAAAGAAAAATCAATTAAAAAACCAGTCCGACAGGTGAACACCGGTGCTCGCTTTCAGAACACCACACCACCCCAACAACTGTACTCAGCTGCAGTTAAGAAGAACACAAAACAAGAATCAGTCGACACAGCTAGTTTGATGTCTCAGATGGCTCAAATGATGACGCAGTGGGGACAAATGCTGTCCATCCTTCAAACTAAAATTTAAAATTAAAATTCAATAATTACGCGAATAGGAACTCTGTCAGGTTTTTTAGCTGGAATGCTAATGGCTTGAAAAGAAACTTAGAAGAACTTAAAAGCCGAAATTTTAGATTATCATCCCGACGTAATCGGGATCCAAGAAACTCACCTTCGTCCTTCGGACCGAGTTAGCATTCCAAACTACACTTGTCACAGAAGTGATCGTACAACACATAGAGGAGGTGGCACTGCCATCTTTGTGAAAAATTCCATCAGACACCACGCCATTGTTAATACCTCACACACCTTTGAAAATACATCGGTTGTCTTACAAACAGGAAACAACACAAATATTACTGTGGCGTGTATCTATAGACCTCCACACGGCTCCATTAATACTACGGAATTAAATGCCTGTTGTTAAAAAGACATGGCCAAGAAGGTATTCTGAGTGTCAAAGTGACAGTTCAATTGATAGACCCTCCATATGAGATGCGTTGACAGCTTATTTCAATCGCGACGGCCTGTTGTCTCAAACACCAATGGAGTTGAGGGGGTAAGACAAAAAATATCGTGTCCAGACCCACAACGTTCCCCAAACAGTTATTATTGAAGGCGTGAAAGGGACCTGTCCAGGGGATTAAAAAGTCAGTTTGGATGGTGAGGAGGATCTTCTTTTTCATCAGCTTTTTAATATAAATAAAGTTGAAAATAATATTGCTATATATGGAAATTGATTTATTAGATTTCCAATATGGCACTCTAAGAATATGAAAATTAAAAGCATCTTCTTTATCATAATTACAGTGTAATTTATAATTCTTAATGTACAATAATACATCTAATTAATTATTTTTAAATGTATTATTATTAATTTTAACTAGGTATAAGTATTTAGGATAAAAGTTAATATTGGAGTTTAAATTGTTGTTTTACCAAAAGCAATTAGATCAGCTATATATCTAAAAATTTAAGACATTATTTTTAATATATTTATATTCATAAAAATGTAAATAGAAATTAGCCAAACTATTGCTAGCAGGGCCACTTGGATGCAAACATTTAGTTTGTTTATACAGTGAACCATTAAAATTAATGTAATTTTCTTTTTAAACTAAAACTGTGAGAGTTTTAAATTTTGGGATATTAATCGTAAGATTATATTTACTGTGATTTTCTAAAAAATTACCTTAATTATATTATTGCTATAAATAGAGTTGAATAGATCTTCAAAATCAAAATTATAAACTGAACTATTATTTTAATTTTTTTTAAAAATCTGTAATATCTTTACTATTTTTAATTATAGCTTTATAATTTGTTTGTTGATGAAGTTTTGTAGAATTTTAGCTGTAGAAGTGATATAAGTTTTAAAACCATTTTTACCAGTAAGAATCTTAACATGATTCTTACGGAATTTAGTCGTTAAAAATATATAAAAAGTTAATCTTAGGAATGCAAATATCCATGTTTCTGTTTTTAGCAATAATACCATTACTTATTTCTTTATGTGTCAAGTCTAATCTTTTAAAAGATTCTTTGTCCAAAAAGTGTTCATTTAGCTTATTATTATAAAAAATATTTGCAAATAACAGTACAATTGCGTCAACGTAAGCAATAATACATTTTTTTAGTAAATTGCAAATCATCTGTTTTACATCTTTTAAGTAAACATAGACTTAGAATGGTACATAAATTTCATCAAAATTTTCGATATATTGTAATTAAATTCATCAAATATCTCTATAGGCAATCCATATTTAACTGAAAGTTTTGTAACAAAGTTACTTACAATTTTATTAAGCTGTTTTTAAGAGTATTGTGGTTATTAGAAATAGTTCATATAAAACTAATGCTTTACTCATAATATCTTTTAAAATTTTGTCTTTGATTATGTTTAAGTTACCTGTTACTACATGATTATGATAACATTAAAAAAAACATAATAGTTTATATATATAAAATTTTTCCTGAAATTCTTCTGATGTAAAACATGAAAATCTTGATGAATTCAAAAAAGTTGACAAAATAAAAGAATTAGCGTAAAAATTAAAAATTATTTTATTGATGTTTTATGATTTAGTGTTGGTTATATTAACACATAAAGATACATTACGCATATGTGTCCAACAGAAAAAGTCTGGGTACATCTTTCAGAGAAAATCGATTCTTAACTATTATATTTAAAATTTCGAAAATGAATGTTCCTTCCATATATTGTTTTAAATGATCGGGGCTTCTATGCCAAAACTGTCGTAAAAGACCCACATAATCAAAGTCTGTCCACAACCCTATAATTTTCTGACAAATAATAATGTGCAATAAGCGAGCAAAGTCTTGTCCTGATAACTGATCCCAAACTTTATTCGCAGCGTCCATGAAGAAATGGTGGTTAGGTCGAAATAAGTATATCCTCAAAACTTTCAGGGGGAAAAGTTTGAGTAACTGCTCGCGATCATGCGCACTCATCCTCGAAAGACAAAAGCGGCCAACATGCTCCTTATCCGAATCTTCAAATTTTCTTTTTAAAAGGGAATTACGACTCTCCTCTGATAGATAATCCAAACGCCGACTCTGTAGAGTCACATCTGTCCAGTCATAATGAATATAGAACAAACTCCTTGACTGCGGTTCAGAGAAACATCTTCCTTCTTTGAAGAGATGAAGCCATTGTACAACGTTTACTTCATGCTTGTTTAGGTTCTCGTTTTCTGTTGTATACGTGTTTCGAATTTGCTTCCTCGTAGATTCGGACAAATTATTAAAGAAAGTAAGAACATCCCAACAACACCAATACTGACAAGCTAGCACAAATTGTGTTGTGTCATCCAGCCATTTTGAATGAATTAATGTATCAGCAGTTTTGATCCTATTCACCGTACCATCTGCATGAAAGCAAAACTGAATAGATTTTGCTTGCTTCTTTGTAAAAATTCTCTTGTGATCTACCATCCAGTTATGAATTTCTAATGCGAAGGGTTTCAACAAGTCTATAATTTCCACCTGCAAGGTTAATGGAATATTGCAAGTTGATATTATTGACCTTATGATTTCCTTCCATGTGTCATCTCTAGACCGCTTCATTAGTAATAAAGTGAAACCATTATTTAACAATGTAGCTGTTAAATGTACTAGAGTAATTTCTTTAAGTGTCAACATTATGCTGTTTCACTTTATAATAATTTCAAAAATAAGTAATGCTGAAGAAAAGTTTTCTTTTTAAAAGTATGACAAATATTAAATGAGATTTGAAAATGCGTTTATTATTCTGAAATTGCTCAGCACTGAAGGACGGGTAATCTCTCTGAAGAAAGATATTCGTTGGGGAAAATATAATTGCAATATCTGAAAACTTGCCTCTTCTTTTGAATGTATCTTGTTACTTATTTCAAAATAGAACTAAAAACTAAAAAAAGAGAAGGAAAAATTAGTATGGGTAAAAATATATTTGCTATTTTTCACTGAAAATCACAAAGATACTTGTTTTAAAATAAAATAAAAAAAACTTTATTAAACCCCTCTTTCTCTCATTTGCATTGAGAAAAATACAAAAATTTTCCCTTCTTCTCATTGCCTTTTACACAAAAGAACATGGAGTAGATTTTGTCGATTGAAATGCTGAGATTTTGATAATATGTCATTCACTATCATGTATACTAATACTTGATTACGTACCTATAAAAAGCTAAATTCACAAATATCAACAATATATAATATACCGAGGTATTTACACTGCTGGCCACTGTAAATACAAAACCAAGAAAGACAAGAGATAGCACATCCAAATTTATTTCGTACATAACATGTTGATCAAGTATCAAATGATTAAATTTAAACTCTTCTGTGAAGTGTGGTTCCTGCGAGAATCAATAGCCAGAGTAGCCGCCATTGTTGGAGATCACCGCTGCCACACGCCTCGGCATTGATTCAAAGAAACTTTGGATGGGTTCTTGGGGTACAGCTGACCAAGGACCTTCCACACGTTGCCAAATTTGATCTGGTGTGGCAGCTGGGGGTGTAATCTGGGTCAATCGTTGAACAACCATGGACCACGTGTTTTCTATCAGCGAAATATCCAAACAGCGAGCCGGCCAGGGCAGCAATTCAATATGGTGATTGACGAAGAACCTTTGGACAATGCGTGCCACGTGTGGTCACGTATTATCCTGTTGAAATATGGCTGTTGCCACGCCCTGAAGGTAAGGAAGGATAACTGGCTCCAACACCTCGGAGATGTAGCCCTGGCTGTTTAAAGTATCGGCAATACGTACTAGAGGAGTGCGAGAATGATATTCAATACCGCCCCATACCATAATACCCGGTGCAGGACCAGTTTGGCACTGCATAATGCAACTAATCAGCATCCTCTCTCCACGGTGTCTCCAGACTCGAATCCGACAATCGTGGTGTGTGTGTTGCAGACAGATGCGTGACTCGTCAGTAAAGACAACTTCATTCCATTCTGCCGCCCTCATCCTTCTTTCAACGCACCACTGGCGGCGGAGACGTCTGTGGTTCTGCGTCAAGGGTAGACCAAGGAATGGACGTCTTGCGGACAGACCAATCTGCTGTAAACGGTGTCGAATGGTACGTGCAGACACTGAATGATGCGTTACAGACTCAATGTGCTGTGCTATGGTTCGTGATGTGACTGCGCTATCCCTAACTGCCATGCGCACAATTTGCCTGTCCTCACGTGAAGTGGTGCATTGAGGTGGATGTGATCGACAACGTCGGTCCAGCGTACCCTCTAGCATCCAACGGTTACATATCCGCATTACAGTTGTTTGGTTTAGTCCAACACGCGACAACCGATTTCCCTGAAAGATAATCCACAATCTCGGCAGGCCACTATCCTTCCTCTCTTTCGAACTCAGATACTTAATCAAAAGCTGATCGCTGTTTTCTACGAGACATAACTGATCGTTTTTTTGAAAAAACTACAAGAAAAACACAATTGCCGAACTTGAAATCGTCGAAATTTCCAAGCTTTAAATAGCACTTTGAGGTGGCGCCACAGGCGTGCGTGATGTGTGTCTGCGCTGAAATTCTAATCATTTGCATATCTCACCTCCGCTAATGCATGTTGTAAATTTCATGTTATTTGCGTGCTTCCTTCAGAGTGTTGCATTTACGGTGGCCAGCAGTGTATATGAAAAAGGACATTTAAAAACTAAGACATTTTAGAAATATCAATAAAACGTCGAAACTATGGTATATCGTGGGGGAAAAAAATAAATGTTCCCCAAAAGCTTTTTATATTCATCATAAGAATTGGTTTTTCGGTTCGTTTTTCTATAACGCAAATTTACGATAAGCGAACATTTTCTTTATCTCTTTAAAGAGCCATGCAATTCTATGTAATGTGTTTTTGATCTTTAGATATGTGTGATGACTTTACACCTGCTTTGTGTTTCTCAGAGTGTTTGTGACACAGTAAGTATTTGAATCGGCTTAGTGCGTAGTGGAAGAGTAATCCCATAATTTTCGTGAAGAATGCTGTTGTGATCTTTCATCTTAAATTTTGTTGTGTTTCGAAATAGATTTGAAGAAGAGTACAACAGACAGGTATTTTTAAACTTATTTTCCGTTAGGATTTGTGTTCTTTCTCATATATTCAAAAATATTTTAATAAATCATTCTTACATTTATTTTTTCCGATTGAAGCAAATTTTTACAATTGCAAGTTTTCGAGTCTCACTTGTGGCAGACATTGCTTATTGGTCACTATTTTATATATAGTTTACTGTTCCTTTTCAAATAAGAGAATACGATATTAAAAAAAAAAGAACAGAAAAAGATCAGATTTTTTTCGAAACTGAAGAATTAATAATTTTTTTAATATTTTATATTAAAGTAATATGCAAAATACATTTTTCTGAATGTTTGGAGTATTATATAAAATGATAAATTTTCCTTTTTTCCATGATTGCTTAATATGGGTGAAAAGGTTCTTAATTATTTTGCTTTTGAATTTTAACTTAGCGTAATAAGCGATTGCATTTTAGAAAAGAAAATTCTTGCTAAGATAATGTAATAAATTATTTACACTTTTATAATGAGTGTCAATCAATAAATACACTTAAGTACATATTTCTTTAGACACTGTAGACCACCGCCTAACTTTCTGCTGATCAAGCTACATGCATTATTCATTTCTCACAACAGATTGCTGTTTAATTTAAGGCACCCGACTAGGTTCGAAGACCAATTTTTCAAAAATTGATTATCAGAAGAATTTTATTGTTTTAAAGAATATAAATAGGCTTAACGAGTTATAATTATGAAATAAATACCATGCATCACCTTTGTTTTTGAAAAAAAAAATATTTTTATAAAATTTTTAAAAAAATTTCAATTTTAGGTAAAACAGCGTAAAAATATATATATATTGGACATAATGTAATTTTAATTGCATTGATATATTTATTGATCCACCTGAAGTGTCGCAAACCGCAGGTTAAAAAATATTTTAAAAAATAAATATTTAATAAGCATTCGCACTTCACGTTAATGATTCTTCGTTAAAATTACTCTATATTCTAAGCTAAAAAGGACTATAAAATGTGATTAAATGTAAGTATCTTAAAACCTGCGGTTTGCTACACTCTCAAGGGCTTATAACATAAATGTTGCAAATTTTATTGAATTTTATATAATTGTTTTGGAGATATCCCGGTTTTCGTGCAAAAATTATCGCGAAAATTTCATTCTTGAAAAAACACATTTAAAAAACATACTTATAAGTTACATAAAGTAAATATTAAAAAAAAAAAAACTTAAAATTCTCCAGTTTTATATGTTATTCCTTCTTCTTCCTCAATTTTTATATTTCTTTTTTTTTCGAATGGCCCTAAGTTTTCTTCTGCAGGTTTTTGCTGTTGGCATTGAGTGACGTTTTGAATCTGCAATGCGCTCATTATCGAAGGTTTTTTGTCCCCGTACAGTATAATAGCCCGAAACAATACCCATTTCATTTAATATGGAAATTAATCCCTGGAAGCCATTATTAAACTGCACAACAGAAATATAAGCTCCTAAACGCAATGTTTGATGCTGAACGAAAACTTCTTTTGATAATATCTGCCACAAAATTGCATTAAAACTTTCGTTCGGATTTTGAGTTTTGGTGTGTAAACATTTCTTTAAAAGATTTCTGTCACACAAATCCATATAAACTGGCTTTATCGTCTTAACAATATTTTGTATCAGTCCCAAGGATTTATCCTGATACACACTATTAGAAGCTTTAGCCCGTTTAAATTTATACCAACTTTCAGCTCCGACAGGGCACTGTCCATGTTTTGGCTGATGTTTTGATGAGCAACAATGAAAGAAGGCAGCAATAACAACAGACTGCATTTTATCCAAGTTCCCAATATTGCTTCGAATAGCAATTCCATAGTAATTCTGTAGCTTATTAATTAAACCATTAGTCAATTTACCTTTCCCCCCGAGTCCTTTATTTCTGCTTTTCAATTTTCGAAGCCTTGTTCCAACTCTTTTTTGAATATACCCAATACATACTAGCTTCGTAACAGAATCTTTCCCGTAAATGTTCTTTACGGCATCAAAAGCTTTGGAATCTCCATCCCCATAATAGTCAGTATATCGTAACATTCTATGATCTTCCGACCTCTAAAAATGCGATAAGCCCCAACCGGTTCTATACTGGATGAAGATCCTTTATGATGATTACACCGCAATTTCACATTTTGTTGCTCCGTCTTTGAATTGCATTTTCTACAAAACTGAGATAAAGATTCAAAGTCAACAATTTTCCCATTATCGACAGATATTGCACTAACACAACCATTTAGCGAAGAAAAACCACGACGCTGCCAGGTACCATCCACCGAAACACCACAATTTACAGTATCATGTATAGATTTTTTTAATTGCCTAATACCTTTTGCTGCGTCATTCATTATTTTTTCTCCAATGGAAGTAGCAGCACTGAGGAGTTTTTTTCTTCTTGTTGGCGGAATGCAAGCTTTGAGAGAAAGGGAGGTAGATTCATAACAGCACAAAGTTTTCTTCCTGCTGAGACACCTCTACCAATCAATCTTAAGCCATAAACAAAACGAGTATTGAGTTCATTCATTTTGTCTAACTTTTTAGAAGTACAAAATGCCGATATGAAACTGCAATTTTTACAGTGCAAAGAAAAGTTTGAAGATAATCCAAACATTGAATCTTCCACAAGATAAAGGCTTCCTGCTCTACACTTTTTATTTGGGCAACACAATAAGGAAAAAATACCAATTAAAATTTCCAGATCAATCAACCTGTTTCCAGTTAAATGTTCTGTATTACTTTCATCATCATTTACCTAAAAACAATGCTGCAGCTTCAGTGAACTGGCGGTCATAATTTCTTCTTCCTTGCATGAAGCAATTTCATTGTATGTATTTTCTTTTCCATGAAACTTTCTTTTACGGGGACGATGTGAACGACATTTACCCATGATTTCAGTTAAAATAAATTTAAGATTAAATTAAAATAATTTAAGTTTTAAAAATAAAGCAAAATATAGAAATAACAGAATTAAGATAGGCGTTGTAAATCTAACGTCGAATGTAAACAAACACGGAATAGTGCTAGTCTTAAAGTAGCGTTGCGAATCGTTTGCAACAAAATTCTTTGAAATAATTATTAGCAAACTGTGGCTTAGTAAACAGATAATTAAAATTTTGGTTTTTGAAATTCCATTTTAGGGAAATAATAATTAAAACTTCATACTTCGCTCACTTCCGGTCCAGATGACATTACTTCCGGTTTCGTTTTCAACTACTATGACTTATTAAAATTCCTATATCTAGAGTTCTAATTTACGTAAAATTAAAATAAAGACTGTTTAGGAATCTTAATGGTTGGGGCTTTGTTTTACAATCATAAAAAAAATTCGACATTTTTGTCAAAAAACACTTTTTCAACCTAGTCTGATACCTTAAGTCACACTAGGTACTTGATTGTCCACATGTGTCCTGTCATTTCAAAAATTAAAGGGAAAAGCGGTTGCAGTTTCTGAATATTTGTGAAATGTACATGGCACAAGTTTCAGAAATTGAACTCTTTAAAATGTAAGTTAACAGGAAATTTTCAAGATAACATTATCTAAAACTTATACTTCGTCTTTTGGGATATCTCCAGATATTTACACTGCTTGAGCAAAAGAAGTAGCTGATCTCTCGAGAGCGATCGAAATGTGCTTTTTTAAGTAATTAAATTAATCTACATCATCTAACAAGGGCTGTGGATAGCCTAGTGGTTAGAGCATTGGATGTCAGACCGGAAGGCCTGGGTTCAGTGCCGGATGCAACCAAATACTCGCCGAGTACAAAACGAAGCACTTGCTCGTTAAATCTGTGGGTTCGAATATTGGCGCCATCTATCGTGAGCAAATTCGTGCTGTCATCTTCATGGGCTCAAAACTTAGGCTAATGACAGACGTATCTCTAGCCCTTTGCCATGATGAATTTCGTGGGCCTCGATCTGACTACGTCAGACAGGTGACATTAGAAACAACAACACATCATCTAACAAATAATTTTTGGGACAACATTTTCGAATTAGTTCCAAAAACTCAACCATTTACAAATATCACTAAAAATTTCGCAGTGTGTTAGTGAATATTACTGTCGCACAATTCAGCTACACGAAGGCTTTTGGCAACGGACCTCGTAATTTTGAACCATGGTCAAGTGACGAGGACGACACATGAGCTGAAAACTCATTTCCTAACTACCACAACAACGGGGGGATGCTTGAGATCTCGACAGATTTAACGTATATCAGACGTTAACGTAAATCAGACGATACGACAAATAACGTATGGCTACCCAACAGGGCGTTGTCTTTAGTGGTACAAGGCTCAAACTCATGCCACGACCTTGACCTCTAGGCTATCGCGGCTCAAGGAAATTTCAGAATAAATAGTATTCGTAATCATGGCATTTTTATATGATCTTTATAATTAAATTCTATGTTGTGAGAATGAGAACTCAAGGTATGGTTAGGAGTCGTCTAAAATCTCTTACTTTCAAACATTTCATAGTTTTATATTTACATCGTTACTTTATCTCTATAATCTTCGGAAGTAATTTATTTTTTATCTGCAGGTTTAAAATATTTTATGAGTTAATCAGTACTACTTAAATGTTGAAATATATCCTTTAAAAATTCAATGTTAAACTCTACCTCTTCATATGATTAACGCTAGGTTTTTCTATTTCTTCTTTAATATTATTTATTAGTTTTGTAACTGTTGTTCTTCATAGTGTTGGCTTCTTTTTAAATACAGTAACAATGTCTTTCTCTGCTTTATTAATATTTGTCTCTCTTGTTAACCTGTCTTAGTTAAGATTCTAAACTCATATCAACTACATAATTGATTCTGATAATTTGTTCAGCGTTCTATCACAGCTAGCAATAATTAATTATAATATTCTCAAAACAATATGACATTCGATAATTTAAAATACCAGATAATAAATACTACTAGTAAATCATTGCAATAAGTTGAGTGTGAATTATTAAAAAGGATCTAGTCTCCAAAAATCTCTAGCAAATTATATTCAAAATTTCAAAAATGAATTTGAAGAAATGGAACAAAGAGCAACTGATTTATCAAAGTTCTCGTTTGAAGAGGAAGCTGGACAAGATCGCAGGCAGCAAAAGAGAAAAATTATTTTCGGTGAATGTAAAGAAGACTGTAATGAATTTTCGAAAGAAGGGACAATTTCATAGTGAATTCATTTCATGTAATAAGTGATATGGCAAAAGCAGAACTATTCCGAAAAACTGAGATTTATGAAGCTGTGTTATAGAACACTTTACTGTAATTTTTTTTATAAGAGATTGTTACCTAAAATTAAGAAGGAAATACACAACAATTAAAGGAAACTTATGAAGATGATATTGAATCATCTCATTTTGACGATATGAATTGGATTAATTTTTACTATATTTAAAAGAAAACAAAGAGAATGAAGATCCTACTAGAAATTAATCGAATTGCAAGAGAAATCCTAGTATAGAGTTACTTTTGAAAATATTTCATCAGTATCGAATTCATCAGGTGAGAGTTCTTTTTCAGTTTTAAAGAACATTAACCTTCTAAATGTTTATATGTGTCCTGAAAAATCATTCCGAAAGCGTTTACTTCTCCTCTGCGAATTAATGGACTTAATTCATGTGACGTCACAATCACGTGATGAGGATAGCATGTGACTATGTTTACGTTTGTTTCCCGCTTAACTCAGACCTAACACTTTGTTTATTATTGCTACGAGTATTTTGTTTCTGCATTATACCCACTAAAATTTCGTATTTCACTATATATGGTTGCTCGATCACTCTAAAAGATGATATGATTGAAGGAAAAAAAATCTTTTTTTTGTAATATCCAGTCTAAATTCAAGTGTTTTGTAAACATGATTCAGAATAATGAAGCATAAAGATTTTAAACCATCTCCTCGCTATTAAATTTATTCTGACCACTTTGAACATGCTTGTTTTTAATACTAACCATTTAGAAATCGTCGCCAGCTAAAACAGAGATTCCTACAAATTTTGTGTTCACAAAAGAAACTTCTAAGAGAATTTTGGACAGATGTCTTCAGAAATGTAAATGCTTCAAAGTAAATTTTTGTTTATTTTAAATTAAATTATACTGAGAACATACATAAAAAGATGAAACATATTTAGTTTCCTTAAATTTTACTTATTTTACGCATCATCAGAGTAGTTAATAGAGATATTTCTGTATTTAATTATCTAAAATAAGAATACAAAAATCTAGTATATATGTAACCATACATGTCATATAAAAACAAGTACTATGTTTGTAATGTATCTAACTAAATAATTTTACATTCTCATGGGGAAAAAAATTCGAAAAGCATTCACTACAGAAATGGAAAAATATCTTTATTTGCTATAGGTTCACTAATGTTTTTTATACTTGATGAGAATCAAATACCACTTTCAAACATTAGAAATGAAAATTACCTTTTGTAAAATTTTATGTAAAAAAATCATGTGAAACCTTTTTGAAAGTCTTTATGCGCACTACAATTTTAGTAAAAAGATATAATTTTTTGAGAATTAAGTTCTGAAAGTGGTAAAAAACTAAGGCATTAAAATTTTTTAAATTAGAATAGTTGTATTATAGAATATAAATTTGTGTGCATATATTGAATATAAAAGTCCTGTTCTCTCCTATATGGTCAAAATAAAAAGTCATTTTTCAATCCATAATTCTTTTACAAAAAAAAAAAAAATTATAAAATATTTGTGTGGTATCTATTTATTATGTGGTATGAGGATTTCTTAACACAATACCTGTTTTCCAGAATTTGATTGGTATAAATTTGTCACGCAGATGTACAATTTTTTTTTACTATGGATAACAAATATGCGGGTAAAATTCAATAATTTTGATGATTAATTTCATATAAAGACTATACACTTGTTATTGAAATATTAACATTATGTGTTAAAGAAATCTATGCAACCCCAGCTGAAATTTATTAAGAATAAGAATTTATTCTGGATTTTAATTTTTACATAAGTATTAAAGTCTAAAAGGCTCATGTATATTGATATTATCCTGCTTATAAATTTAAATCCTGAATAAAGTTGTGAAGAAGTGTACTTAGATCAGTTCTATGATATTTATCGGTAATTAGGATCATGAAACCAAGTATGACTTTACATATACACATTTGATTCTGTAGGATGTTTACTTTCTAAAAGCAGTGGCAATATTTAGAATTTTAATATAACCTTTTTCAACTCTTTATTTACTCTTAAATGTATAACTTGACAGATTGGTGTTTGTAATAATCTATATTCATGACAATTTCAGTAAAAAAACGTAATTTCAGAGAATTTTTTTCAAAATTATTGTTAAGGGTTAATTGTCCAAAATCACCGATATTTTTGTGTGATGTAATAATGAAAGGACAAATTTGGGGCACTTGTATAGCATTATATAATATCGACCACTTTCTCCCAAATAAAAAAAAACACCAAATGCTGTGATATACAGCAAAGAGTGGAAACTGTTCCTGATCATATTTGAACACAGTAATAATAATAGTGGTGTAATTTTGTTTTAAGTTTGAATGTCTTTTTGCTTGGCGAAATTAGTCCGCCGTTTAATACATATGTTCCTAGTCTTGGAATGGTACGAAAACTGATTTAGTATTTCTTAGAGAAACTTTGAAGTAAATTAATATTTTGTGTATAACTTGGGGAAGTGAGAAGTTTTATGAAATTTAGGATTGCCCTGGTAAATAAATCTTGCTTACAATCAATACAAATTGTGATTTTCATTAGAATGGGACTCAATTTATTCATGATAAACTTTGGTAACTTGTTAAACTAATAATGATTTTAAAAAAAATTATTTAAAAACTTTATTAATATATTTTAAAACAAACTTCAGAGCAAGAATTTTGAATCTGTTTTCCTTATGTCATTTCATCTTCCACTTTTTTTAAAGCATAAATATAATTTTATATAAAAGGATACTTAGGATACATATCAGTGATAACAAAATAACATGTCAATACATTTCTCCAAATAAGTTTTAAGTTTGAATGAAATGGAACTGAAGTATATTTAACACTATACTTACAATAACTGGTAGAAATAGATATGCATTAAGTTTTGGTATGTTCAGTGTAAGCAAATCAAATATTTCCATTAAAACGGAAGATAATGCTTTGTTTATTTTAGAGGAAAAGATTGTTATAATTTTGCAATTACTGGGAAATAGAAAAAAAGAAAACCCTTTGTCAATTTTATGTGTTTCCATCCACTGTATAAACACATTTTTACTGTATTATTTTATTTGTTTGGGTTGAGAACATATTTCATACACTTTTGTTGTAAATAATTGAAAACCCATTTATTTAAAGGAGATTTAAAGAGAATTTTTTAGATATTATCAATAACATATAAAAATTGAGGTTTAATAACTGTATAAGATATTATGCAATTTGAATATTGGCTCGATTTGTTCTCTATTTGTCCTTACATTCACGGAGTCTGATTTATACATCAGATCATGAAATGTTTTGTTTATGTAATGTTAAAATTAAGTGTCAATAAATGATGTATATTAAAATGAGTATCATTATTAAATAAAACTTTGTCCAATAAGAATTTTCTGCTTCTGTATACGAGAAATTTTCATGAAAACAATTTAATTTGGTCTACTATAAAACAATTTTATTAAAAAGCCTATTTCTTTAAACATGTTTCTTAATTTATTTTTTAAAAAACGTCCAATTCATTTCTCTCTGAATGTTAAAGACAGGTATTTCCAAAAAAATGATAACCTTTTCAAGGGTAATAATTACAAAGGAAGTCAGACTATAAAATATATCAAATGCTTATTACTAGATTATTTCAGATACCCCCAAAACCTTTAAATGATGTTAAAGGCATTTTCATTTCCATCACAGAATTCCTAATTCTTAATCAAAACTTTCATATTAACCAAATAATATTCTCCTCTCAAAAAGCATAAACCTTTTTTTAAACACTAGAAAAAATTATAAATTTTTAAACAAACAAAAATATCCATGTTACTGGCAAATCCTATTATCAATTCATTCCCAAAATTATGTTTACATGCATTTTATGTTTTTAAATGTTCCATGGTCTTCTATAATAGAAATTATAGAGGCAGCATTTCTAAAAAAATGAAACATTTGTAGCTGGTAAATACTAAGGGAATCAGACAGTGAAAGGTATAAACATTAATATTTCAAAATTGGACCATTTCATATCTACTCACATTTCTTAGATACTGAACTATTTTATGAATTTATATGGAGTGATACACTATCTATGAATAAGTAACTGGAAACCTATGAGAAGTTTTTCCCAATTCAGTAGTCTCATTTTTATACTGTAAATCATTATTGTGTGTAAATAAACATAATCTACTAAAAAAATACTAAGGACTAAATATAAGTATACTAAAAAAATAACCTAGGACTATTAAATATATGTAAACAAACACTGCAAGTAATCGTCGGCTTCGCACAGTAACATCAAATGACATATACTAAACTAAAACAAAAATTATACTAAAAAAATTACGAAAATTAATTCCTACCTAATTATGAAAGAAGAAAAATGTAAAATCATAATAAATATAAATAAAGTTTCAGAAATAAACTTCATAAAGAAGATATAAACAGTTCAAGTATAGGAATGGCATACATTAAAGCAAAGGACGGGGAAATGTTTGTATACTCGTCACGTGATTCTGACTTGGCGCCGACTAGTCGTGAATCGACCCCATAGGGTTTAATCTATTTTCGCTCCTATTTTCAATGATTCACTGTACAAAGAATCACAACGTAAGCAGTGGAATTAACAAAGTGATATGAAAAAAATTCAAACCTCTTATCGGAATGACTACTTTTGAAAAGCATCGTATATTGAACAGAAAGTTGTGCATTACGTGAGAGCTATTATACGGGGCTGTGACGTAGTCAGAAAGGAGAAATCACCCCTATTCATAATACGCTCCGCAGCTGGAGTGAAGGTGGCTTTGGCGTCATTGTGTTTGCTTGGACATCTGGACCATCGGCGCCTGTGTAACTCGTAAATCCTATGGGCTGGGCATCACTGCATTATTCTTCGTCAATAGGCAGTGATTGTCCATCTTAAAAGGCTGGCGCCAAAAGAGGAAAACGCGGTCAGATGGTTCAAGCACCAGACGTCAGCCAAGCCCTTGTCGCCGGCGACCTTTGAGAGGGACCGGAACCTTTGTTAACTCTGCACGAATGGTAGACTTGCAAGACCAAGGTTCCGGGTGCAAAACCTTGAGGCCTGCCAATGGGGGTTGATGAGGGGCGTGGAGTGGACCCGCCGCTACCGTTTAAAAGGGTCGACCCAAGAAAAAGGGGTTGGCCTCCGTTTCGACTCCCACGATTGACCTCCGAGACGGAATCGACAAATCTAGGAAGAAAGCGTGAGGCGAGGGCTTCCCAATCGACTCCCGAGACAGTATCCGACGGCCGAATAATGAAACGTAGAGATAGACTCCCGAGATGAACGCCGAGATCGAATCCTCAGAAGGTCGACAAAAGAAGAAACGAGGAGTGAACACCAATGCTAAATAGAACTGGCTAAATAGAAGTAAAACCTGAAACTGGCCTTTTTCTCTTCATAGTGATTTTCTAAATGTTAAAAAGTGAAATAAACAAATTTTAGATCACAAATAAAAGTATTTTTTAATGATTAGCTTGGCGTCACAATACGCTACCAAGTCCACGACGCCACAGGGCCATTAACTGGTAGATAGGAGATTAAAATAGGCCTTCTGAAGCTTAGGGTCCTATTTTATCTCAGGAGGGGAAACAACTTTCAAATCTTTGCTGACCATGAGCTCGGTCGGAGATAAACAAAATCTATTATTCAAATTTAATGCACCAACTCTGAACGAACTTCCAACTACAGGACAAGCCTTCGTGTGGCTTCTAAAAGCGACGTTTCGCCGCAGTTAACAGACGAAAGTGTCGTCATTTGCAATATTTTCCATTCTAAATGTTATTTGTATTTATTTCAAATCAACATTATGACGAACTTATTTAAATATGAATTTTTTAGACGCCTTTCGGAGTTTTATCCAGTTTTTGTCTTCTCATTATTTTGAGTAAAACGACACGTGCTATTAAAGGTTCTTAGTTGTGGATAACAAAAAGTAGAGTTCACTGAATAATTTTAACTGTTTGAAACCAGTGACAAACATTTTTTTTAGCGTAAGAGAGAACTTTCTTAATAAGAGATTTAATAACTTTTTACTTACGCATGTTGGGGCCCTGTAGCTTGAGGGCCGCGTATCATTGAGACGGCTGTAGCTACACCCCTGACTGTAATTCTAAATTTGATATGCTTAAAATGCATTGAGAAAGGCAACCGCAATTTATATTATATATATTAAGTCTATAGTCAAGGACTTGACCACAAGGAATAGGAAATGTTCAGTAATAGAAAATAGTAATTTATAGAAGTAATAAAATAAGAGAGCCCCTGTTGACACATAAACTTTAAAAATCCCTATATTAATTACTGTTTTAAAGTAAATTGTATAATTTAATTATCAATTGACTGAATTTGAAGTTATTTAATTACGCTCATATAGTTATAATGTATGCAAATATTTGTTGTATATTTGTAAAAAAGGAATGAAGTTGTTTAAATTTCCGATGAAGTTGATTTTACAACGAGTATGTTTTTATTTTCAGTTTTTTCACATGCATGTTCACTTATTTCTGTTTACGTTTTCAGTGCTCAGGTAAACAATCAAAGAGAAAATTGAAGTTTGTTCAATTAAAAAAAATTTTCACGTCTATGTTTAATTTCATACATAGGAAGGCCACGGATACTGATGAGCAAGTGAAAAATATTATTTCGAGATGTTTCCAGAAAACAGACCAATTATACAATAAAATTCTTTTGGTTGTTATCGGAGCAAAGTTACTTTAAAAAAATAAGTAACCTCTTTTGTTATTGATACACATCTGTGAGAAGGTTCCCTGGATATCTTCTGGTGTAAAATATAAAAACTATATAGGAGTGAAAAAAATGAAATTTAGTGACATCTTTCAATATCGTCTATTGTGCAGTCACATTCAGGTGCATTGGCCAAAACGTCATCATGTAAGAAAAATTTTTCGGGTATATCATTCGGGTGTAACCAGCATGGTACACCATTCTTAAGTATTTCCATCAATATTTCGAAAATGTCTGTCCCTTCTACATATTGTTTTAAATGATCGGGGCTTCTGTGCCACAGCTGCCGTAGGAGGTTAACATAATGAAAATCTTTCCACAACTCTACAATTTTCTGACATATAATGATGTGCAACAAGCAAGCGAAGTGATTCCCCGGTAGACGATCCCAAACTTTATTCACGGCATCCATAAAGAATCTTTGATTGGGCCAAAGTAAGTATGTCCTTAAAACTTTCAGAGGGAAACGTTTTAGTAGAGCTTCCCGATGACCAGCACTCATCCTCGAAAGACAAAAGCGGCGAATGTGCATCCAATCTGTATTTTCAAATACATCATTTAAAATAAATTGACGTTCCTCCTTTGTTAGATCATCCAAAAGGCGACTCTGTAGAGACGCGTAATTCCAATTATAATATCTATAGCGCCAACCCTTTGACTGCGATTCAGAGATACAACCCTCTTTGAAGTTTCTAGTCCATAGTACTACGTTTTTATCATATTTGAAAAAAGGATACTTCCATGTTGAATACTTGTTTAGAATTTGCTCCCTCGCAGATTCGTGTAAATTGTTGAATAAAGCAAGGACATATCCCAACTAGACCAATATTGACATGCTAACACGAAACGCGTTTCCGCATCCAACCATTCTGAATGAATTAATAAATCGGCAGTTTTGACTCTGTCCACTGTTCCATCTGCATAATAGCAAAACTTAAAAGAGCAATAATGCTCCTCTGTGAATATTCCATCGTGATCATGTATAAAATTGAAAACTTCTGATAGGATGGGTTTTATCAAGGCAACAATATCCTCTTGGAGGGTTAATGGAATGTCTAAATTTGATGTTCTTTTCCTTATGAATTCCTCGCATATTTCATCTTGGGTAGGATTTATTATTTCTCTGGAATCAGAATCATTGATACATCCAGCTACCAATTTCACTAGAATAATTTCTTTAAGTGTCAACATTATGCTGTTTCAACATATAATAATTTCAGAAATAAATTGTTGTCGAGAAGAACAATTTTCTTTCTAAAAGTAATAGTATGCCAACTATTAAATGAAATTTTAAATCACATTTATTTTGAAATTGCACAAGCACTGAATAACATAACGATAAGTACTGGATATTTCGTTCAAGAAAATTTAATTGAAAAAATCTTAAAACGTGTGTCTTCTTTCAAATGTTCTTGTTAATTTGTTACAAAACATAACTCTAAATTAAAGAAAATAAAATAAAATCAGTTTGCAATATAAAAATGGGCAATTTGTGACAGTAAATGAAAAATATTTGTTTAAGAGTGAAAAACAAATCCCTCTCTTTCTCATTTCGCTTTGAAAAAAATTAAAATTATCTTCTTCTTTCTCTCTTTTAAACAAATCAACATGGAATGGATTTTATCGTTTGAAATTCTGACTATTACATAACTTTACTCTTGAATCATTATTGAATTTATTTTTAGTTTTTGAAGAAACAGTATAATAAACTGATGCATTTGTGCAAACGTCACTAAAAATTTGAAAATTAAAATACTTACTTCAAATGAGAAGTTAATGTTTAAATTTATATTTTTTTCTTCTATAAAATCCTATTATCTTTATAATATTAAAAGTTTCATTAATAACATAACCTAAAACTCCACACATTTTATTGTAATGCCTCGTTATTGTTATAAACCCAACTGTTCATCTAATAAAATACATATTCTTACATTTTACCCGCTGTCCATCCTATTTCAATGACATAACATATTGATTGACATATTTCAGGAATTGCTAAATATTCTTAATACTGAAAATGTTTTTGAAGAAATCTCCATTATTAATACTGTTCCTTATCATGTTATGGCTATTCAATCTTAAGAAAATTAAATTGATATTTGTAATGTATAATATTCGACAAGCTGAAATATAATTGAGCGTTAAAAGCATGCTATCTTTGCACTTGGATAAATATGGTACTATTTCACTGAAAAATTTAATTTTAAATCATTTAGGAGCAATATTCAATGTTAAAGTAGATATTAAGGAATTCAACGAAATATTAAATATTTCAAATTAATTTGAGGACATCTCAAAAGAAGAATATAAAGTTTTGATATACATAGGATTTATTGCGTGCATAATATAAGATTCGGATGCTCCGATTACAAATATATAACTGTTTCATATAAAAGATCAATTTCCATTCAGAAATTTACTGGACAAACATTTGAGACTTCTGGATAGCTTCTTTAAAAATACTCACAAATAATGTTATGAAGGTCAACTCAAAGCAATATTTCATTTTTAATTTGTTAATATTGAAAAACATTCGAATTAAATTTATTAAAGTTGATTGCCAATTATCTTGTTTACAAGCATAACAGAAGCATATCTGGAATTACAGGAGTTGTGGATTATATCGATTATATTATTGTTTTATTTATCTTCTGTAAAATGTAACAGACCTGCATTTTCATATTTTAAAAATATTCATTATATTCTGAAAATATGCTTAAATAGTTATTCAAAAGAGCGCAGTGAAGAAATTTTTAAGGTTAAGGATAATCGACAAGTAAAGAAATTTAAGGCCAATTAGATTAATGTTGCTTTTTATATATTCCCTATTTTATTTATTTAAATATTCAATTATCGTTAAGTTTTTAATTCAATTGCATGTTTATAGATATACATATATATATATATATACACATATATACACTGGTGTGCAAAAATTAAGGACGAAGTCGAAAAATTAGCATAACAGCTGAACGAAGAGGCAGAGCGGACAGAAAGACCAATCAGGAGATTAAGTGAGGTGATGTACGGTACCACATGCGCAGATATGCAGGTAGACGTAATGGGGGAGTGTCTGAGTAGTAAAGCATGTTGTCGGTGTAAGATTAGTATTTCTGGCAAAGAGATTGCACACCGTATAGCAGTGAAAATCACACCGAGTTGCTGCCTCAGCGAGAAATGGCGAATAATCAATCTGTTAGACGACATCTGGATGCTTTTACCCGAGGTCGAATCATTGGGAAGTTGGAGGAAGCTCGCAGTGTGACAAGTGTGGCTGCAGAGTTTCGGAATTGCTCACAGCATCGTTTCACGACTTTGGAGACAATTAAACTACAGGAACAGCTATCCGGGGGTTCAGTAGTGGTCGTCCACGAGGAACCACACCCCGCAGATGACCGGTATATTGCCTTACAGGCCAGAAGAACAGGCGGCAGAAGCGGAAAAATCGCTAGACACACGACACAGGCGACTGGACGACCGATATCGCGTTTTACCGTGGCCAGAAGACTGCACGGTGGTGGTCTGTTTGCACGACGCCCTGTACGGTGTGTACCTCTAACGCCTGCCCATCGGAGAAGGCGTTCTCTGTGGTGCGGGAATACCGGAATTGGAGAGACAATGAAGTGGGACGAGTACTCTTTACAGATGAGAGCAGATTCAGTCTGAGTAGCGATTCTCATCGCATACTCATCTGGAGAGAGCGGGGAAGCCGCAATCATCCCTCGAACATCATTGAAAGGGACAGGTATGGAAGTGCCGGTGTTCTCGTTTGGGGAGACATCATGCTTGGGTAGTGTACAGACCTTCACATCTTCGACGCAGGTTCAGTCAACGGGATCCGTTATTGTAACGAGATTCTTCTCCATATATGCGTCTCTTTATATATGCGTCTCTTTAGAGGCGCTATGGGTCCGCAGTTCCTTTTAATGGACGACAATGCACCATGTCATCGCACAGTAGCTGCCGAACAGCTTTTAGAGAGTGAGGATATTGAACGTATGGATTGGCCGGCACGATCTCCGGATCTCAATCCCATCGAGCATGTATGGGATTTTCTAGGCAGACGCTTTGGCAGCTCGTACCTTACCATCAG
>BMAO01038250.1:0-116116 GCA_019973975.1 Trichonephila clavata | reverse complement strand
TTTTTTTCAAACTTTCTTACTCAGTTATCTTTTAAAATAAATCTTAAGACTACGCCTTCTTTTTAAATATTAAAGACGATTATTAAAGTACTAATAAATTAATTCATATTTCAATAAGTAGAATTTTCTTTAATACTTAATTATTCTCTAGAGTTTTCAAAACCAAATTATGAAATAGTTTTAAAATTTTTTTTCTTGCCTTAAACGTATTTTATTCGTAAACGTTCTGGTTAAACAATTTTATCTATTCACGTACCTATTTTGAGAAAAATCTAATTTTCATTAAACAATTATTCATTCTGATGTTTTAAAACTACCAGTGAAAAATCGTTTGGAATTCCTAAATTAAAAAAATATATATATAAATAAAAAAAGAACAAACGCAACCTTTTTTTGTTTGGACTTCATAACGCTAGAAATTTAAAGCTTGAAAAAAAAAATTTCGATCAATTTTAATGTATTTTTTTCTTCTTTTTTACATTTTATAAATTAAATCAAATTTTATGAAATCCCCCTTTTTTAAAATGATTGAATTTCCATCATGAAATTAATTAATTCTATTGATCTTCTTGCTCGTGTTAAATGTATTGAAATAAATAGATAGAAAACCGATCTAGATAAATAAACATTCCTAATCACTTCACAAGGTAATAAATAGAAGGAACAGCTTTGTTATTTATTCATCGGTTTTAATGGTAGGTACTCAGGTGTCGTCTTCGTCATTTGACCTTGTTTAAAATTACGCAGACCGTCGCCCATTGCCGTTGTGTTGCTTCTAGAGTAGCTCTAATTGAATTAAACTGTTTTAAATGTTAGTGGAAAGTTTTAAGTATAAAAAAGATTCTGAGTGTTTGTTTTAAATTCTTTCTCTCTAAATGCTTCAAAAATGTTATCTTTCTGTTCTTACGTGTTGCCCCCTGAACAGCAGTAGTGTAAATTTGAAAGATTGTATATATCTAAAAATAATCGTGTAATATTAAACCCAGTACTATGGCTTCCAAAATATCGATCTGTTTACACAAATCTTAAAAGTTAATAAAGCTTTCTCACGTTTTTTTTAAATTCTTTTTTGTTTTTTGTTTTTGCTGGTCGCGGTAGTCGAGCGGTCACGATCGCGAATTCACAGCTAACATTGTTGCAATCGAGTTGTGGTTTCAAGTCAACCCTTTCAGATTTTTTTTTTTTTTTTTTTTTTTGTGCCCCATAACGTTCCATAAACAGACAAATTTTTTATTGCAAATAAGCATAATATTTGACAGAATGCTAAAATGGAAGAATTTTATTTAAATTTTCAATTTTAAATAAGTTTTCACATTATTTTTTATTATACAACACAAAAAACCTTAAATGTTTGCTTTTTATAAAAGCACACTACATGCCATGAAGAATGTTTCATAAATCTTGGAAGAATATATCTCAAACTTACAAAAAAAAATTCATGATCGTTATCTCTTTTTCAAATGGTTGAGGATTTTGAGGGCATGGTATAACAAAGTCTTACGTTGCAATGGGTACAGAGATAACATCACATCGGTTTTTTTTTATTATTATTATATCTTTCCATTTTCATTCATTCTCAAGCAACAAATTGCTCATTGCGTTGCAAATCCCTGTTCTTTATCGAATATTTTCTAGAATCTGAAGTCCTGCCTTCAATGAAAAATTCCCGCCTTCACCACACAAAAAAATTCCGGATGAGAAATATTTCCGAGCCAAGGACAAACTGCATCTCTTAAAAATACTAGTACTAGTACAAATTACAAATATGTGTGTGAGATCCACTTTATAAATTTCAGTTTATTATGTTAAAAGCAAAACAGTTATTTAAATTTATTATTTTGTTCACGTGAATTTATTTATCATTGTTTAATTTTTTGTCACCGTGAACTGAACGATATTGCAAAAGTATATTATTTTGTACGCTGTGGCAACAAGGAAGTGCTCGTGCTGTTTTGTTTAATTTAAAAAGTATTCCATGAAAAAATTGTTTATAACTAGGTGAGTCTTGGACTCTAGTTGGCATGTTAATTTGTGAAATAAATGAGATTTGGCAGTATTAATAGTTCGGAGTATTAATTTTCAATACAAGAAACTTTTTATTTTTTATTTTTACGATATCTGGCGTCCGGTGACAGGATTATTAAGTGTCTCAATATGTTTACATCTGTTAAAGGCTTCAAGAAAGAAGACCTAATTTATTTGTGTCAAGAGATCAATGAGGACTTACCGTTGAAGGTTACCATATCTACACTGAAAGATGTAATTTTAAACAGTAAAGAATATAAAAATGATCCGGACTTTGTTTCAACCGTACTAGCTACAACTGTTTCTGAAAGACAGATAAAGCGCCAAGAAGAAGAGAGAAAGAGCCAAGAAGAAGAGAGAAGGCGCCAAGAAGAAGAAAGAGAACGACAAAGACAACATGAGTTGGATTTGGCGAGATTAAACTCCCGGACAGTTTTACATACTCTAGATGATCAAACGCCAGAGTCAGGTAGTGTAAAAAAGAAATTTCACTTACCTAAGTTAGAATTACGCCATTTTTCGGGAGATTTAAAGGACTGGTTACCTTTTTGGAGCCAGTTCGAACATGTTCATAATGATGTTGATATAGCACCAGAAAATAAATTTCAGTATTTAGTGCAAGCAACCGTTAGCGGCTCACGCGCTCGGGAGGTAGTGGAAAGTTTTCCACCCACCGGCGCCAACTACGCCAAAGCTGTTGAATCTTTAAAATCGCGTTTTGGTCGAACTGATTTACTTATAGAATTCTATGTCCGCGAGCTTTTAAAATTGGTTTTACAAAACGCTTCGCAAAGTTCGACTGTTAATTTATGTACTCTGTATGACCATTTGGAGTCTCAGATTAGGGCATTAGAGACACTTGGCGTAACAACGGATAAAAGTGCTGCTTTACTTCATCCTTTGGTTGAGTCATGCTTACCGGAAGATATACTAAGAGCATGGCAAAGACAAAGAGGTCCTGATTTCCATCATAGTGGCGAACCACAAGAAAGGCTTAGTAGCTTACTAAAATTCTTAAAATCTGAAGTAGAATCAGAAGAAAGGATTTGTTTGGCGATGCAAGGTTTCGGTTTAAACAAAAAGAAAGACAATATTGGGTTTAGAAATAAGAAATTTGAACCAAGAGTAAAACAAAATAAAACACCCACCGCCTCCGGTCTTTTTACCAATCCACATACTCATAAAACCAAAAAGTCATGTGCGTTTTGCGAGAAAACTCATCCCAGTGCAGACTGTTTTTCTGCACAAAAAATGAGTTTAGATGAAAAACGAAGGATTTTGAGGGAAAAAAATTGTTGTTTTGCCTGTCTGGCTCCCGGTCACCCCGTCCGAAAATGTCGTTCATTTTTTAGATGTGTAATTTGCGGGAAGAAACATGTTCCCTTGATGTGCGAAACAAACGAATCAAGAAAAAATGATTTCAAGAAGACGGAAGAAGCTGAAGTTTTCAACGAGGTCAACATGTCCAACCTGAGTGTGGGTCCTAAAGTGTTTTTACAGACTCTAAAGTGCAAGCTCATATCAGATAAAAAAGAAAAATTCGTGCGAATTGTTCTGGATACCGGCTCGCAAAAGTCTTATATTGTAAAGAGTCTTGCCGAAGAAATGGGATACGTTCCTGTAAAGAAAGAAACTCTGGTACATTCACTGTTTGGTGGGATTAAATCTAAAGAATTTGTACATACATGTTACAGAATTAGGTTGAAAAATATTAAGAACAATTTTGCATGCAACTTTGAAGCTTTGGATCAGGTAGCTATTTGTAATGATGTATCACCTGTGAACTCCGGGCCTTGGTTAAAAGAGCTTCAAGAAAGGGATATAACATTAAGTGATGTGGGAGAAAAGCCACAACCTGTACAAGTGCTTATAGGAGCTGATCTTTTTGGAAAGATTTTAATCGGTCAGCGTAGGGTCTTACCATGCGGATTAGTAGCCATTGAAACTTTGCTTGGGTGGACTCTGTTAGGGAAAGTTCCTGATAGTAAAGTTACTACAAGCAATGCCATGTTAGTGACATCACTTTTCGCTAAAGAGTTTGACATTTCGGACTTCTGGAAACTGGATTCTATTAGAATCAAGGATCCTATTGAAAAGCTGTCTAAAAAAGAGCAAGAGGATTTGACTACTGAAAATTTTCTTCAAACTGTTAGGTACAATGAAGATAATCGCTATGAAGTTCATTTGTCTTGGTTAGATTACTGTGTGCCTTTACCTGATAATTTTGAGCAATCTAAAAGAAGGTTAGACACCACAACCAAGAAGTTATTTCATGAAAATTTGTACGATAGTTATGAGGGCATATTTTCCGAATGGCTGCGTGAAGGAATTATCGAAGAAGTACCAATTGAAGAGAAAGATTTGCCTGCTAATTATCTACCTCACAGACCTGTTATCAAAGTTAGTAAGACAACTCCTATTCGCCCGGTTTTTGATGCATCTGCTCGACTCAAAGGACATCCGTCACTAAATGACTCCTTACATAGTGGTCCAAACTTGATTGAGCTCATTCCTGATATTTTGCTGCTTTTCGAGAAAAGAAGATTGGTGTAATCGCAGACATAAAGAAAGCCTTTTTGCAAATTAGCCTCTGTAGAGAAGACAGAGACTTCTTGAGATTTCTATGGTGGACAAATAAGGCTTGCAAAGACTACAGGTTTTTTCGGCATACCAGAGTAGTTTTTGGCGTTCGCAGCAGTCCTTTTCTACTAGGAGCTGTATTGAAGTATCATCTTGAGCAAAATACTGATGTTGATCCTTTTGTAACTAGTTGTCTTTTGAAGAGTTTTTATGTGGGCAATCTTGTAACCAGCGTCCACAGTGAATTAGATTTGCAGCGAGTGATAAGTGTTTCTAATGAGTTATTAAAAAAAGGTGGTTTCATTCTGCGGGATTGGGAATCTTCACTAACAGAGGAGGAAGATCCTTCAAAACAGATCTGTTAGGCCTTCAATGGAATAAAATTGAAGACTGTTTTTCGCTAAATATCAGCTGGTTGAAAGAAGTAAATGTCGACAACATTACTAAACGCACAATATTATCGGTTACTCACAAAGTGTTTGATCCATTTGGATTTGTATCTCCTGTAATGCTTTGTCCTAAAATTATGCTACAAAAAACCTGGAAATTATCGTTGGAATGGGACGAAGAAATCACTGGATCCCTTCGACAAGAATTTTTACAATGGCTTAGGGAACTAAAAGTATTGGGAAATGTTACCGTTCCTCGCTGGATCAATGTTAATCCAAAAAATATGAAGAACTTCTCCATTCATACCTTTTGTGACGCAAGTAGAGAATGCATATGCCGCAGTTACGTATCTTGTACAAGAGGGAGAATGTGGAAAGGTACATTTTTTAGCCTCGAGATCACGAATATCTCCTCTGAAAGTTGCTACAATTCCAAGATTAGAGCTTCTTGCTGCATTGGTGGGAGCAAGATTAACGAAATCTGTGTTGGATGCTCTTGGATGGACGGATATTAGATGTTTTTATTGGAGTGATTCCACTACCGTTCTTACCTGGATCATTAAAGATGAAAATTGGTCTATTTTCGTGAATAACAGAGTCCAAGAAATACGGAATATTAGCCAAGTTTTTTCTTGGCGTCATATTTCTGGCTTTGAAAATCCAGCTGATTTACCCTCCCGAGGATGCAAAGCAAATATTTTAGTGAAAACTAGATGGTGGGAGGGGCCAAAATGGCTTACTTTATTTGAAGACGAAGGACCATGCAATGAATATGAGTTTGATGAAGATGAGATACCACACTAAAAGAGAAAAGGAAAAGCTCAATATTAGCTTTGGTGTCTGTAAATCAAGATTCATCTGCAGGCTGGTTTTATCAGCGCTTTTCAAAATATGAAAGCATTGTGAAGTTAGTGGGATGGATTTTGAGATTTGTAAGGAGCTGCAGATGCGATGTTCAGCTAAGGAAAAAGGGAAGTTTGGATGCTGAAGAATACAGGGCAGCAGAGAAACAAGTGATAAAATTGGTCCCGTCGGAATCTTTTGTGAATGAGCATGATGCAAAACTAAAAACTTTGAGTGCGTATAAGGATGCCGATGGAATAATACGGCTCAAGACGAAAATAATTTTCCGTCAGGATACAGAAGATTTTAGGGAACCAGCTGTTCTCCCGTCCAATCATAAAGTTGTCGAAAGACTAATATTTTCTCACCATATCTTAAATAATCATGCTGGAACTCAAATTTTGCTTAATATTTTGAGAGAACATTTTTGGATTTTGAGAGGAAGAAAAACAGTGCGTTCTGTTATCTCAAAATGTGTCGTTTGCAGAAGATTTTCTTCTGAATGTTGTGATGTTGTATCTGCTCCTTTGCCTGAAGATCGAATACGACAGGCAAACGTGTTCGAGATTTGTGGAATTGACCTGGCGGGACCTTTATTTTTAAAAGATGGAAAGAAGGCTTGGGTATGCATTTTTACATGCGCCGTATATAGAGCTGTCCACTTAGAGCTTGTTTCATTGCTATCGACCGAAAGCTTTTTGCTAGCTCTACGGCGATTTATAGCTCGGAGAGGCCGATGTGAAACCATGTACTGTGATAATGGCACTAATTTTGTCGGAGCTTCCAATTTGCTTAGAAGTTTAGATTGGGGCCGCATTTGTAGCGACTATGCTCTTCGTCCAATTAAGTGGAAATTTAATCCCCCTTCTTCACCATGGTGGGGTGGATGGTGGGAGAGACCAATTGGTATTCTTAAAAGTCTTTTGAGAAGAATACTTGGAAGAGCAAGTTTGGCATTTGAGGAGTTGACAACAGTTATTTGTGATTGTGAATCTGTAATCAACTCACGCCCTTTGACTTACATCGACGAATGTGACTCAGAATTTGTTCCACTTACCCCTGCGATGTTTCTTCAGGATATCAAAAACTCTGGTGTTCCAGACTGTGATGCGGCAGATCATAAAAGTCTCAACCATCGTGTCAAATACAGGTTAGCTTTACAGAAGGACATTCGAAAGAGGTTCAGGTCCGAATATCTTGGATCTTTGATAAGGAGGCCGGAAAAGACTAGAACTTCGATGATAACTCCCGGGGACATTGTTCTCATAAAAAGTGACAACGCCAATCGAATCGACTGGCCACTGGGGAAAGTGACAGAAATTCTGCCAGGGAAAGACGGCGTGTGTCGACTCATTAAACTTAGAACATCTCGCGGAGAAATTCTGCGTCCAATTCAGCGCGTCTTCCCTTTAGAGATCTCTTCTAATGATTCGTCTTTTCCACCTGACAAAAATGCATTATCTACAAAAATAGCCTCTATGAAGAATGCTATTCCTAAGTGTTCTGACGACAACTCCATCGACTACGCAGTTGTTCAAAACAAGACAAGACTAGGACGGACTGTTAAAATTCCCAAAAGGCTGGATCTCTAATATAGTTGTTGAGCTGTGGGACTTCCACATCTCAAGGTGGGAGGATGTGAGATCCACTTTATAAATTTCAGTTTATTATGTTAAAAGCAAAACAATTATTTAAATTTATTATTTTGTTCACGTGAATTTATTTATCATTGTTTAATTTTTTGTCACCGTGAACTGAACAATATTGAAAAAGTATACTATTTTGTACGCTGTGGCAACAAGGAAGTGCTCGTTCTGTTTTGTTTTATTAACAGTATTCCATGAAAAAATTGTTTATAACTAGGTGAGTCTTGGACTCTAGTTGGCATGTTAATTTGTGAAATAAATGAGATTTGGCAGTATTAATAGTTCGGAGTATTAATTTTCAATACAAGAAACTTTTTATTTTTTATTTTTACGATAATGTGCAAATCAAATACAGAAAAAAGAAAATGTCAGTGCCCGTACAGCGTACGGGCAAACTGGTTGTGGCTAGCTTTCAGTAAGTAGCCCGTACGGTGTACGGGAAAACCAATTAAAGAGTTGATGCCACTAACGATTCGTTGTGTGCCGAAACTGATTTACGTTGAATCTGCCGCGACTCAAAACCATCCCGTTGACGTGATGTGGAAATTTTGTGAGGTAGGATGACAGAGCTACGTCCTCGTCACACTCCCAAATAACTTACAGTCCATGTCCAATGTAGTTTTGAGCAGATATTTAGTAGTTTAAGTAAATGATAAGGGTTCGGCATATTATACTCGAGGAATACTGATGATAGACGCCGTAACTTTGAAACTTGATCAAATAGCAAAAATAACATTTAAGAAAACTTTTAAACAAATATTTTTATGAGGTATAAGCAGTTTTTGGCAAATCCTTTGTTCTTTATATCAAAAATCAAAGAGTTGTGAAGACATTTTTTATCGTTTTTGGATAGTACTGTATATGCTTATATTTAGCCACGTGCGGATATTAAATTGAGAAAAACCGATCGTAAAATGATGTGAAAAGAAAACGTGAAATTATGAGAATGGAGTAAATAGGCTACAGATAAACGTTAAAGACACAAATTATATTTAGGAAATAAAAATATGTGTATGCTCTTATTGTTTCTGTGATATTGTTACTAATTTTGGGAAGTGATGCCAACTGCGTTCCGCGAAATTTTATTTCATCTGGTGTTTTACTTTAGCATGTTTATCCCTTTGAGGTCCGTTTCAAGTGCTTTTTACGCCTTTCTATTTTGATTTTAAAATATTCTGTTCGATTTACAGTATTTTCCAAAATTCTTGAATTTATTATATATATCGACAACTCACCATGCATTTTGAATCACTATTATAATATTTTTTATTTCTTTTCGTGACTTCCAGTTCTTTTTACGATTAAAAATTTATGCTAATTGCTTATTTTTCGATAATACCATGTTTCGAACAGTATACACATATGCATCTCCGTTTTAGACTTTCTTTTCTTGGTGAATATACTTTTTGCAATTTAATCACAACAAGTCATACTTATTTATTATTCTCCAATCATATTTAAATCATTTTTGAAATTTAACAAACACTTCTTAGAATGCACAAAACAGCTGGGATGTCTTCAGGGCGTCCTCACCCAAATCTTTTTAGGGATTTCAATGTGTAGCTATAAGAAAAAAAATATTTTTGCATGCTTACAAATATCAATACTTAGCATAACTTCAAGGATCTTATATGAATGGAAACAACATAAAACTATAAATAAAATGTATTTTACTGAATAGTACCTATTTTATTAAAGCATCAAACAGTTTTTGTACTCTTTTCCCTTTTCTTGATGTTATAGTGTTTTCATTTTCCAAATTAGTTGCATGAATTTTCACATTTGCAACTTCACGTATTAACCATCTGACTCAGGCAGAACAGGCAGTGGCGTTTTTATGAAAACAAATACTGAAGAATTTCGATATAGTCTTAGAAACCCTGACAACAGCTCAGTTTTCCGCTCTGAGTTTGTTGCTATTAGAGAAGCCTTAAACCTTGCTTTGGACAATCGCGCATCGGATACTTGGATTTTGACTGACAGCAAAAGCTCTATCCAATTCTTAAAGGATTAGTCCAACATCCTGGATATGTTGGGGCAGGATATACTTTTGAAATTAGCTGCATTGACTCAGGTCAGTTCGATATGCTTTCAGTGGATACCCTCGCATGTTGGGATTTATGGAAATGAAATTGCTGATCTGCTTGCTCGGGAGGGCAGCGAACTTCCCACTGCCTCTTCCTCTGAACTATAAGCTTCCGAGGTCCACTCCCTGTTCACGGGCAAGATCAAAAATATTTGGAGGGCTCCGCCTGAACATGCCTGGTATGCCGCTAAGTGTCCGAGATTGTCTCTGCAGTGCACCTGTCCTACAGTTGCTCTGACCACTTTATTTAGACTTAGGACTGGACACATCAAGAGCTTAATATTTAATGGATCTGAGAAGACTTATGAAGCCCAGTGGCTGAATGGTTAGTGCATCGCGCTTCTACACCACAGGTCCGAGGTTCAAACTCCGGGCTGGGCAAGGTTGACTCAGCCTTTCATCCCATCAGTGGGTCGATAAAATGAGAACCAAGCTTACTTGGGGACAAAACACTGGGGGTTTCGCTTCAGGCTGACCACCTGATCGGAACATCTGCTCATGCACCCCAGCGCCCAATGGTCACGTATACTGAGATGGGCACAGTAGGCCTTGGCCCTCATGGGCTCTTGCGCCACTGAGTTTGAGTTGAGAGAAGACTTATGCTTCTTGCCGTTGTTCGGCTATGGCTTCTGCCTCCCATATCATTGCATGTATTGATGCCTCTAGGGGGGCAATTATTGAATGAGGAGGATGTTGTTTTTAATTTAATTATGCGACACGGTCTCTTGGATTTGGTCTAGTTTGTGGTCTAGGCCAAGTGGATAAGCAGCAACAACGTATTAAATTAACAATGCTTTCAGTACCGACCAATGCAGAAAAGACAATCTCCTCGAATTTCAATTTTATAGCAGTTAAGGAATTCGTTTCTAACTCAGTGGATTCCTCTTCGAAGTTTAAGTTACTGAGTGGAAGTACATTCTTTGAATGGTGGTTAGAACTTCTGTTATCTGAATAATAGTGAAAATCAGACGATTGATTGCAGTACGAAGGTTTCTTTACTAGTTGGAAAAGGATATTGAAATATACCATGTATATTGTTTTTACTGCAGTGCTACACTACTTGTGGGAAAATTGAATTTTACAGGAAAAGTGCGCTTCCCAGCGTGAACTTGGAAAGTAAGATTATGGCAATCGAAGAATTTATTAGCCAGTTTGAACCAGGATGGCATCTTTATCGCCCTCAGCGACAAATTTAGCGCAAAATGATATCGCTCTGGAACCATTGAGAAGTCTCTGGGATCGATCCTTCTGGAAATTTCTATGAGGCTATATAAAGCCGATGGAGTTCAGAAGTCAGTCAGTCGAGTTCATAATCTTTATGTGTGTTGTTTGTGATAAGACAGAAAGAGACTTTACCTGTCTGAGTTCCTAATAGCGGGACTGTTCTTGGGAGACATTTCTGGAACGCTGTAAAGCTTGTTTATAACGAGGGCTTTTTCTACTTCTGTAAATAACTTGTTATAATATTTTGGTGTGTATATACTTTGATTCATCTTCATGTAACCATTTGCTCGTCCTTGCCCACAGGGCTGATCCTAGCAGGTGTGCAGTGAGTGCACCGCACGCAGGCGGCCACAACAAAGGAGGGCCACACATAGTTCTAACATTCAAGCAAAATGCTTTACGACTTTCTTGAAATAAAACTTATAGCAGAATAAATATGCTGTGAATTTTAACTAGTTATTAAAAGATCAAAATAGATCCCTATTTTCTCGATAGCATTGCATAATTTAAGATAAACAGAATGTTAGTGCACAGTGTGTTGGCCCACTGTCCATTTACACACATCCTGCAAAATTCGTGGCAGAGCTGGCAATACCGTAATAGAAAAGGTATTCTTGCTCATCAGTGGCACTGACGGCGCACTGTGGAGATCGATATTTAACAAAGATAAATGCGTCTCAAAAATAATTTTTGCAAAAGTTGGTTTTCGAAAATTTCCAATATGGTTAGTATTACCTAAGACATTGGAATGTTTAAATTCAATATGTATTTGAAGACTTTTATTCTGGTAGATGAGTTTATACTGTCATTGTTAAGTATTAGTCAAAACATGAAAAATTCTCTGCAGGTGCGGCACATTAGGTGTCTACACGCGGGCGCCTGACGCTCTAGGATCGGTTCTGCTTGCCCATGAATACATCTGTTTTTCAAATAATTGGAGTCGTTGGCTGCTTTTTCCCAACGCAAATTTGTTAATATTAACAAACGCAAATTGTAACAATATTGTTAAAAATTATTTTCTTTCCTCCAGTTGGTACCATTACTTCTCATCTGATTTTCACATATCTCACGTAGATTCGAATCTCAGTCGGGCTCCCAATGTGGTTGAGTTTCTGTTGATTTAGTTCAGCAAGGTACTTAAGGTATCAAACTGCTTACGACCACTTTTTTTTAAAAGAAAAATGGAGATATGAGGATTTTTTAGTTGTTTTTATATTTGTTTAGTACAATTTAAGAGAAATATGCTAAAATTAAAAAGAAATTATTATTACTTAAATGGGGAAAAAATGGGTAATATTGACAAAAAATAACATAAATGCGGCTCATTCTGTACCAAAAGTTTATGAACAGATTTTCAATTTTTTAATTCTGATGTATTGATATGTTATTCATTTTTGAAATGACCTTCAGGATTAGAGATATTTTAATTTTTACGAAAACTAGAGCACTTTATCTTAGTTAGTATATGAAATTGCTTAAAAAACAGTGATTATATCAACATAAGGGACTGCAAATTTTGTAATAAAACAGTAGGTGATAAATCTGAAAGTTAAAACACTTCTACTAATATATAGACATACACAAAAAATTTCAGTTAATTATTTTTAAAACTTTTAGAGCAATCGCTGGCCCCGTTTGAGCATTAAAAAAAAAACAAGTTTCGAGTAAAACGCGTTTTAAAGTACGACATCTTTCTTTAAGTAATGGCATCTGCTTTTACTAAAACCCTTGTAATGTTTGTTCTCTTGAACGAAAAATAATAAACTTGATATTTTTATAAAGCTAATAAAATAGCCTATAAAATAAAATCATAAAAAAAAATCCCTGTTTATGGCATAATTTCCAGTTTTGGAGTAGTCGGATACCTTAAAAAGTTTATATTACACGTTTATAATTTAAATATGAGAATTTGATTTGGCAAGATGCTGATCATTAAAAAAATCAACAAAATGATAGCAGTTGCAAATATAAACTATATCCATTTGCAATGCTTAGTATAAAGAATCATATAAATAGTCTTATAAGAAATACATATACAGGGAAAATCCCATAACACGAAACTGAAAAGGCTGAAATATTTTGTCGTGTTAAGGAATATTGCAAAAAAAAAAAAAAAAAACATATATATTATAACAAAATTAAGTTTATTGAAGTTTGTTTTATTTACATAAATATGTATGTATACAGGAATTTTATTTAATAAAAATCAATGAAACAAAAACATTCACAAGAACTTAAAGAAATGTAATGCAAAATTTTCAAATTTTTTCGAAAACAAAAAATTTGTAGAGTTTTGGAAAGTAATCTGTTATTTTTTTGCATTGTTTTTTAGCAACAAATTGTTCGGTATCGAATGTGCGTCTAAATAACTGTACATACTTTTCATGATGTTCCTCATTTCGAATGATGTGGGAAAAGGAGCTGCATTATTCATTTAATTTTCGTCGTCGGAATCTACATCAATAGTATTTGAGCTTTGAATGAACTCCAAAATGCCTTTTTCTGCCATAATTGGGGCAGTACACACATTATCATCATCTACTGCAATGAATTTTTCCGATAATACAATAAGGTGGTCAAATCCGGCTGGTGTTTTCCATGTTTTTTTCATTCCCAGAAGGGAAATCTTTTCGTGTTAGGCGATTTTCGTTTCGCGTTGAGAGAAAAAATGCATGAAAATACACAGTAGTTTGTTGGGACAGTTGTATTATTTCGTGTTGACCGAAATTTTGGTCTTCAATTTTTCTCATTAAACGTATTTCACTGTATATATATTGAATAATGTAATATCTTTGTTACTAAAACTGTTCTTTGCATAGAACAATTTTCACAAAGTTCATTATAAGCAAGAATATTTTATTTAATTTTAATTTTATTTTCATACAAATGATTTGTACATACCAATATGTCTAAATATATATTTGTCAAGGAAAATGAAAAATGCAACGTGATTCGAATTTAAATAGAAACATTCTTGCAAAATAATTGTGCGGCGGCTGAAATTTATTTCTATTTTACATAATAAATCCTTTTCACACTTGGGCAAGCACTTTAATAGTAAGAAATCAGCATTTCTTCCTGCGGTATATTTCGTCCGAATCGCTCCCCCCCCCCTTCTTTTCTTTTTGTCTTTTTCTTCCTTTTTCTTTTTTTTCCAGCTGCCTTTAACTAACATTAAAATTAACTCTGAAGTTAGTTCATCTTAAACTGAGATTTTATTTCAGATTAAAAGGTTTTTTCGAACATTAATATATATTACAGTTCGATTTCATTATCCAGTAGAGAACGTCATATTTAATGATAATAGTAGTAAGATTTCGCATAAGGTCAACTCCTAGGAGCGCAATAGTCAAAAAGCCGCGTTCAGGCAGAAATAACCAACCTTATACAAATCCAAAATTTTTCAATTTCAGCTGCTTAGCTCTGATTCATATTTATTTGAAATACCCGCATACATCAAAAACTCTTTCAAAAACAATTAAGCCTCCGTTTAAGCCTTAAGGGGGTAGGTTCACGAAACAGGATCTGTATCTCAGTAATGTTTAAAATAGGTATTTTTAAGGAACATTTATAAACATTCTATTGAAAAAAAACCTCCAATTTTTTTACTGAATATTCTTTCAATCATAATGCATACTTTAATCTGAGATTTTATGGATAGGATGTCTAGCTATTTTTAAAAAAAATATTTTTTGCACAAATTTGTTTGTTTTTTTTAAAAACAGTGAAATTTTATGATATTTAAAGCTATAAATTAAGTTAGAATATTTTTTTGAAAAAAATCCCTCGATTAAAGTATGTTTTCGAGTGTGATTATTAATTATGCAAAGTTATAAGTTGTTAAATGGTGTAGTTTAGGAACAAATATTCCTTATATGGTAAAAATGTTAGTTTTGAGAAAAATAGATTTTAGTAATGGATTTAATAGACTTTGACAGGTGGTAAAACATTTTCAAGAAATTATTAAAAATACTTCTACTGCACGTATAATGATAACTTTTGCACCATTAGAAGCGTAGAAATTCATATTTTATTGAAATGGGAAAAGTGAAAAATGTGTTTGGGGGCCGAAATTCATGAACCTAACCATTATATTAATTTCGCCCTTCGAAGAACGCGAAGACTATTGATAACGGTCCTTGCCGCGAACCGCGATCAAATGACAAGGTGGTACTCTACTCACCAAGCTTCCTTCTCACGCGCTAACATGGGGAATTTAAGTCTTAACAAATTTAATGAAATAAGTGAAGAGTTTTTAGTGGCATAGGGACCCAAATCCATGACTCGTCTGTTGGCTATGAACTCACGTTCATTACCCTTTATCTGGGAATTCATGCATGACTTGTCTACAATGAATAGATTTTAAAACCAGTTTATATCAAAGGTTTCTTTAAGTCGTTTTGGTGAATGTATTGCCTTATTTCTCAAGTATTATAAAATAGTGTAAAGACTTTTATGTTATTACTGAGTTAAGCCTAAAGGTAATGAACATGATCTCGGGGGTAAAATAATACATTTAATAACATAAAATATCACAATTTCAAAGGACGGTTGCGCAAAACAAATAACGATAAACCTTTATAGGAACAAATTGTGACGGATCTATACGTGTCCTTCTATTAACCTCTGGGGAATTCTCTTGGGCCAGCATTTTCAACCAACCTTCTCCGAAGGACATAAAGCGTGATATGCAAATTAAGTTTAATATATATATTCTTTATTCGCGAGTTTGAGAGTTAGTGAATAGATTAGAAGTGAAGTAATTGGCAGTGAAACGTATACGTAAAGTGTAAGAAAACAGAAGTTGGAATATTAAGAAAGTGATTAGATTAACTATTTGGGACGTGTTAAAATCAACGAAAAGAGAATAGAAAACTCCAAGAGTTCAGGCGCTGTGATCTTAAATCAAGTCGAGGCTTAGTACATTAAATTAATAGTGCGGTCATTAGATACGTAAGCTCTGTATAAAGTTATACACTCATGTCCATAAATTAAGGATGAAGTTCAGACAAAGAAAGAGACAGAAGCAAAACAAATTTGACATACTTGTAAAGTCAATTTATTAAACAAAAGGTAAAGAGCAAAAAAAAAAAAAAAAGATGTTATATGTTTGACATAATTAACAAAAATTGCAATTTTTACTCCCTGGAGCAAATTTTAATAAAGAACCTATTTACAAAAAACAGTATAACATGATTAGTATGATGGTTAATACAGAGTATGTCTCCCGGACGATGCAATACAGGCCTTACAACGCCTACGCATGCTGTGTATCAAATTATGAATCTGATTTTGGGGGATATTACACCACTCATCAAGCAATGCCCTCCGAAGTTCCGGTAGACAGGTGGGAGGGGGTTGACGGGCTGCAATTCGTCGGCCAAGCATGTCCCACACATGCTCTATTGGATTCAAGTCCGGTGAGTATGCGGGCCAATCCATACGGGTGAAATCCTCCGATTGAAGGCATTCGTCTACAATGTTTGCACGGTGAGAACGGGCATTGTCATCCATAAACAAAAATTCAGCACCCATGGCGCCCCGAAACAAACGTACATGTTGTTCCAGAATGACATCCCGATAGATGTGGCCTGTCATCGTTACACTCTGAACATGCAGGTCAGTTCTGGAACCAAGAATAAATCCTCCCCAAACGATCTATCCTGCACCACTGTAACGGTGTCCTTCAATGGTGTTCTCTGGGTGGTAACGGGTACCTGGCGCTCTCCATATGAAAGTCCGGTGAGAATGAGACTGCAAACTAAACCTGGACTCGTCGGAAAACATCACACAAGATTACTGTTGCGGTGTCCACAATGCATGCTCTCTACTCCAGGTTAATCGCAGGCGACAGTGAGTTGCGGTAAGGGGAACACATCTGACAGGCCTACGAGCATATAGACCAATGTGCCCTAAGCGTCTGTACACGGTTTGCCTTGAAACTGTCGTACCGGTAGCTGAAGAGAGCTGACGAGATAGGTCTGATGCTGTGCTCCGTCTGTTTCTTTTGGCAGCAACTGCCAAATACCGGTCCTCATTCGGCGTTGTAACTCGGGGGCGACCTGTGCTGTAACATCTACTCACATTACCATCATCTTGGAATCGTTGCCAAAGCCTGGTGATGACACTCTGGGTTATTCCAAGTTCCTCGGATACTTCAAGCTGGGTACGTCCACATTCCAGTCGTCCGATAATTATACCACGTAAAAAATCATCCAAATGCTTCCTTTGTGCCATAACTATGCGGTTATTGCACGGAAAGGCTTTTAAAGTGCTTGTGAACAATTTTACTTCTTTGCCACCATTCCTTATATACCCCTCTCTTACACTCTCGTCATTGTGACGTACTATCCGTGCCATCTGGTGGTTCCTGTAATTTGCATATTCTTCTTCAAGATGTGTGTGATAATTCTACAGGTGAAATTTTTATTTTAGAGTTCAATTTCTGTGTGATTCTGAATTATCCTTAATTTATGGACATGAGTGTATTAAAGGTAGAGCTGCATGATTGAATATATTCTCCCCAACGCCATATCGTCTCTCTCCCGTTCTATTACTGGTTAAAGTTATCTTGTTTAAGTGTTGTTTGTGTCTGAGTTGAATAAAATAATAAATAAAATAATTGAATAATAAATAAAATAATTGAAGTTCATCATGTCGTAGGATCATTTAGTTCCTCCCACACCTCTAGACGGGTCACAGAGAAGGAAGAAGGGACGTAAATTCTTTATAAAATCATAGAAAAATTAGTTTAAATATAGTCCAGGACTGGATGGCGAGGTGGGTGATCCTAACTCATTGGGATCCGAGCTCACTCTGTCGGGTAAAAGTAGTGGGTTGCGAGTTCATGCTACTGTCACAAGTTTGTCCATACAGTGACGGCATCTACATTCCAGTCTGGAAGTTTACATGCGGTTCAATTGTTAATTTTTTTCCTGGAGATAAAAAAACCTTTTAGCAGAAAAGGGAGAGAAAAATGCAGAATCATTCCTTTGGTCTGGAGTACAGAAATATGTAAATCTGTCCCGATTATATTCCTTACCATGTATTTCGGCGTATTACGCGCAAACCTGAAATACATATATGCATAGCACATATCTTTTGATGTCTTGATACAGTGTGTGTGGATAACAAAAGTATGAAATGAACTTAGGTTATTGAATTTGTGTCGTTGCTGATAATTGCAAATAAATAGAGTTTGTCTTGAATATGGCTAATCTTCCTTCCGACTCTCTCACACTAATGGAGGGCTCGAGCCATCCATTACAGCATTATAATTCAGTTTAACACTTTTGCCAGTTGACAGGCAGTTTGAAGTTCCCTGTTTTTCGGAAAATATGTACAGGAATTATATTTGACCATTAAAATTATCCGAAACATGATCTTATTAAGACACAGTCGAGAATGAAACGAGGCTACCTGCCGATTGCGATGGCCCTGGGCCCGGGTCCAGTTGGTCCATGCCTTAAAACGTCCCTAAGCGAACCCTATCGCGTTTGTCTACAATTTTTCTGAAATCAAGAGTGAGATTACTTATTGAAATTCTCATCACAGCCTGCAAATTTAACGTGAACCACAATTTACACCTATATTTACTCTTGATATTACGTAAGAAAAACTTTGCTCACAAATACATGTAGACCCAATTATAGAAAACATTTTCTATCTATTTGGTTTCATAACTGTTTTGCCGGGTCGCGAAAAAAAATCTCTTTGCAGGCCACATGTGGCTCGCTGACCGCTGTTTGGCCATCCTTGGGTTTACTGGTAGGAGTAGTATTAATAGAAACAGGAACAGAGGCAATTACACAAAATGAAGAACAAAAATAAGTACCGTAATATTTAGTCGCATATAACCAACACCTAGATACAGGAGATGTTGATATAACACGCAGTTTAAACTTTCAAACTACATTTTTTAAATTTTAGGTACATACACCGTATAATGCGCACTTTTTTTTTTTTTTACGTATAAACCTAAAATGTAAATGAGCAATATTTTTTTGTCTTTTGAAATTTTTTTGTCTAGGTATAGTGTGTGAGTGTACAATAAGAACATGATATACCATTAAACCTCAAATAATTAAAAAGTCAAAAATGTAGTATATCTAAGAAACTAGATGAAACGTAAAATGGTTATTTGCTTAAGGATCAAGGTAACAGTGATGGTGAAAAGATGAAACAAAATTCGCGGATGTGCTGAAGATGTAACGGAAGACGAACTTTTTATGTTATTCAGTAGTGAAAGTTTATAAAGTATGTCTCTCTCTCTCATTTCCTTTAAATAAATAGTATTTTTACGTTAATCGGGGTTCGAGGATTTTATGTAAATCCGTCGAAAAGAACAAGACAGTTCCTCAGGAGCGATGGAAACTTATTGTCAAAAAACAATCCTTGAAATACAGAATAATATACTCAAATTCGCTTAATCAATCTCAAAGGCCTTCACACCTTCTACAACACTCAGACTCAACTATCAGTGTCTAAAATACAAGTATGTGAAAGATTACTCACAAACACTCGCTCGTCCTATACAACATCCGAAGTAATAACTAATCACTGGTCGACTCTCTTCAACGTCAAATAAATACTACTCTTAAACGGTCGAAACAAGACTAACTCAGTTTCGGCGAGTGACTCCCTATTTATAGACCTCACGGATATTTCGTGAAAAATCAGCCTGCTTCATAGATCATGATATAAGTAGATTTCTCCACTAATTTCCAGAAGAATCCATAGAGTTGAGAACTCGCCAAAAGTGGTCGCCAAGTCGCAAAAATGGCCACTAAAGTTTCAAACATTGTCTCCAAAAATGATGTCAACTTGGCTCTATAGTCAAGACCTTTGAGAGAATCGCCATTATAATGTAAGGAACGGCGTTGCTTGCGAATATTACAATTTTAACATAAAACGAATACAACATAGAGTAATATAAACGTAACGTAAATATATTACACATCCAGATATAAATTATTTACACTATTTTAAGTATTCTTTACACAAATTCGTAACAGTATTTAGATAAATGCAAAAATCTTATTTTCTTATGCACATCTTTTAATTTTTCAAGCTACCATTTTTATATCCGGGGTATTACGCGCACCAGTGAATTTCGATTATATTTATTGTGTTAAATGTAGGCGCTATACGCTGCAATATACGAAATATTTTCAAACAACTGTAAAAACAGTTTTATTCTAATCATAATAAATATTTCAGTAAAATGCCTAAACAAAGTTGACATTATAATAGGATGATGCAATAAATAGCAGATCGATGGATTATCCAAACTTGATGAATAACTAATTTCGTTAATTTGAAATTTCAAAAAAAATCTGTGCAAATTTCTTTTGAAGCTTTTCATGCAAAAATTAGGAAGAAGCTTGTAAATGAGTAAAAACGGTATCTGGAGTTATTTAGGTCAGTGTCCTCTAAAGGTTTCCTAGGAGATCTGACGATAAACAAAAACTTTTTTTACTATTTAGCTATACAAATGAATAACAAACAAAAATGCCGCCAAAATAGCTTTTTGATTTTAAAAAGTGTGCCTCGTGGAAGACGGTTTATATTTTTAAATATATGTATTCCAATAAGTAACCCATAAGAATTATGTACACCATTTTATTTTATTATGAATATAGATATTCTTATACTTGAGAAAAAAATAATCCAATTCTCAGGTTAACCTTTTCTAAGACATTTTTATTAATAAATGTTACTCTAAAATATTTTTGGGGTTCAGATTGATTTATAAAAAGAAATTCTCATTTAGCTTATCACTTCAAATTAATTTGATTTTTAAGGACATTTTCTTATGGGAAGTATCTTTCCCACTGGGAGCTATTTAAGGACAAGACATCTTATGCTTTGCATTTCTTTTTATATTGTATTACGAGGGATGATTAGTAAAAAAATGTTACAAACCGCAGCATTTGAAAACTACATATTGTGGAGAAATTTTGTTTCCCCAGAGTGGAAACAAATGGCGCTATTTGCATACAACTGATTTGAGGGTAGGTAGGGAAAGTTCCCAGAAGGTTCAGGACGATTGAAATGGCAAGATGTTTGAAGTTCGATTTTTATGAGCAAAGAATATGTCCGCGTTTGACATTCACAGTCAAATCGGGAAGTTTATGGTGAAGAAGCAATGAACAGACGACACATGTAGCGAAAAGGTGTGACTCTTTTCAATAAGGCAGACAGGATATCGAAAACCGCAATAGGGCAAGAAGCAGCTGGCCAAGTTCTTCAACGACAGAAATCAACACGGTACGAATTGAAAAAATGATTCAAAAACTGTGTGAAATCTCGTCAGAGCTGGGACTGGGCTATGGTACCGTGCAGCATATCGTTTCTGATGTGCAACGATATTCCAAGACAGTGCTGTGAAAATATCCGCCGAGACCTGGCTCAATGGACAGGGACCTGATTTCTCCCAAGACGGGTTAAACAAGTTGGTTCTGCGCTCTGATAAATGCCTAAATAGACTTGGTGATTATGTTGAAATGTGATAGGCACGTATTTGTCTTAATTCTCTTTTGTACTTTCTGTCTATTGTTAATAAATATTTCTTTATTCGACTTGTAAACGTTTTTATCACCCCTCGTACATAGTGGGACATTGCTTGCTATACAAACGTATCTTATTCCCATGTGCTTCAGTAGAGCACAAACGGCAACGTCTATATGTTTTTTGACAAGGTGGCATATAGTCACCACTTTAGTCAATCGTTCGTCATCTGGAACAGTTTTCTTGCTGCCCAGGAAACTTACAGGTCGTCCTTTGAGCTTGAGACTTGGAAATACAGATATCTGTTGTCGTGCCAACCGAAGTACTGGCAACACAAATCAAAGGTGAGAAGATAGCGCCTGCAGTAGACATTTAAAACCAATTAAGTTGTTAAGTATATTTACCACGGCCTTATAAAAAGTAAAAGCAACATAATGATTATTCTAAAATCCAAGTTTTTTCCTTTAAATATGAAAAAATATCTCTCGAATAAAATTAATTTTTCAAATATTTTATTTTTTGCGTTTTAATTTGAAAGCCAGCTATTCGGCTCTGTAATTAGTCAGCTCGGTGGTTGTGAGGTAGCATGCCCTCCTCGTTAGAAAAAAGTTGCGGGTTCGATCCCGGCTGGAGTCGATAGATTTTCTGGATGTGGAAATCATAGACACACATGTCATATAATTATGTGGCATGCAAAAGATCCCTTGAGTATAAGTTTGGCTTTGGCACTCTTAGCTAAATTAGCATGGCAATTGTTCAGCATCCGACAAGAGTTTGAACTGTATTAAATTCAAGCGACACAATTTCGTTGCGGAAGCCGCCACTAGATAGCGCCACCAATGAAATGGCTTCCACTCTTGGGTACTCGCCATGTCTGCAAATGGCCCAAATACACACACAGCCCATTTGAAACAAAAACAAAAAAATTTGAAATGTCATTTTGCAAACTTTAAAGTAATTCAGTAAGGCAATGATACTTTTTTTTATGCATGGAAATACAATTGCAAATGCGGACTTATTTTTAACAAAATTTATATCATTGTTTAAACTTACAAATACTATATATGCTCGTTTTCCTCACCGTTTTATTAAGTAAACTTGAATAAGTAGAAATGACACGTACCACTTTACGAAACAATAGATTGTTCCTTTAGAATGGTAGACAATTCTTTTATAACAATACAATGATCACCGGAAACGAGTCAAACAAATCTCTTAAAAAATAACAAAGTTACCATAGAAAACATTTCTAAATGTTAAAAGCTTCATAGAACGGGCAAAGCGAGAATTTTCCTGTGTAGTTTGTGTAATTTGTTAAACAGCAAACACGATCTTTATATATTTTTTTATCATTTATGTCAATGACTTTTTACAAATTTTGTTTTTAGACCAAACCAAACAAAGAAATCACTGAATGAATATCAGAAAAAAAGAACTCCTCTATTACGAAAAGAATTCAGGTATTTAATGACATGAGTAGAAGCCATCAAATTTACGGTTATCTACATGCATTTGCGAACTTATTGTATAAAAAAAAGTTAATACAGTTTCAATGTTTTTTTTTTTCATTTTAAAACTCATCCCGATGTATTTTCTTTAGGATTTACGCCTGTTTCTATGTGTATTATATACATTTTCATAATTTTAGAGGAAAACTGAATAACAATTTTTGTATGTAATATTAATCATGTATAGAAAACTAGAATATGTATCATGAAAAATAAGAAAACAAGATTATAATCTTTCTTTTTTTCTAAATGTACTGGGGAAGAAAAAATGACTTCTGAATATATAAAATAAGCATTATTTATCAGGTTATATAACACAACACTAAAAAAAGGAAATTTGAAGAGGAAATTTTTTTCTACGAACTTGAATGAATATAAATCACTTTTTAAGTCTCATTTGAATATATGAATATTGAACCAAAAAAGAAAACCACATCACAAAAATATATAAAAAGAGCACATTTTTCTCTCATAAATTTTACAACAGTATTTTTTACAAAACTGAGACAATATTTAAACACCTGAAAAGTGTATCCCTTATTTTTACAATAGCATAGTTATGATGTAATATATATAGAGAGAGAGAGCAGCAGGTAAAGAAGATTATATAACTAATAAGAATTGAGTTTTGAATTATAATTCTAACACGATATACACAACGAAACAATTATGCAGAATTTTACAGAATTTTTTTAAAAAACGGTGTTATTTTATTATAATAATCTCCTTTGAAAATGCTTTAAATATGTCATTTTAATTCACTTTTTCATTCAATTTTACTTAATTTAATAATTACATTTGTTCGTTCTTGCTTTTATTGTATGATTTATTCTATTTAATTGGTTTTACGTTTTAAAGAGAGTCCCCATTCTTTCCTTGAAGTTTCTACAAACACGTAAGAACTGAAATGAACTATATATTCTAGTTTTCCTATGTAAAATACTTCTTTTCAATTGTTGAAAAAGATAAATTATATTGAGGAGATTGATAGCTCGGGTTTGCATATAGAAGATACTGCAATTCAATCATTTAATTGCTATTCATCACGATACATTGAGTCTGGATTTAGATGCAGACGATTTTGATTTCCTTCTGTTAAACTTATTTACCGTATTTACTTGAGTCTAAGCCGCCATCGATTCTATGCCACATTCCAAATTCTAAACACGTTTTTATGAAAAAATAAATATAGTGCAAATGGTGTATCGCTATCCGATATTTACGAAAGTAAAGAAAATTTAAAATGAGAACCAATAAGAAGTGAATAATTAATTTATTTTGCCAGTATTAAAATTTTTTGAATGCAACATGAATCTGAAATAGCTCTAAGCGTCAGTGTAGTGTTCAATTTCCTCCATCTAACGAATTTTTTCATATTCTATTCTTAACCGCACTCGATTTTCCATAGAATTAACATTGGAAAAAGAGTGCGGGTTAGATTCTAACAAAAACGGTATTTGTATTTTCATGAAGTAGAACATTATTTTGTTATTGCTCTTTCGAGCTGTGTCACAAATATGTTTGGATAATTAATGAAAATACTTGATACACATTCTTCATATATATACTTCAAATATACTTGATATATGTACGCACTTTAAATATATTAATTAATTGAAATTAATTATTAAGAGCTTAGTCTTATTCCTCTGGTTCAATATCCAGTCAATTATTTAGAAAGCAATAGAAGAAATCCTGGAAATTTGTCTTCTTATTTTTTAAACAGGAATATGTTGTTCATCAACTTTTTTTTTGTTTTAACGTTCATCTTATAATTTTTATAATAAAAAAATAATTATCTCAATAAATTTCCTTTTATTTTTTTTAAAAAAATTGAAACACATAATTTACTTCTGAAAAATAGTCCTTCAAACGTTTTTGCTCAATTTCTTGAGACAAGAAAGAAATGAATTCCTATGTAGACCTACACACCCTAATTGAGTAATAATTGTTCCTTGTGCCTTTTTTTTCCTTTCGAAAATTCGTTTTCGCAACTACTCTCCTAACATAATCGCATTTCCTGTCTAACATCCATTTTTAATTTATAAGAAACCATTTCCACTTCCTTTTTTTATGTTATGGACAGTGACTGCGAACTATATGCAAGATTTCGACGGCATCATTCAGAAACGAATCTTAGAAGAATTTACAAATATAATAGTTAGATGATTTTATGCTTTTACAATTGGATATGGAAAAACCTATTGTCTCGTATGATAAAAAAAATTAACTTCCCGCATGGTGTGGGCATGAATATTAAAACGTCCTGCTTAACCGAATCCCGGTTTAGGATCATCTGCGCGTACTATCTTTATTTTTATTCTAGTGCTGTGAAGATTTGCTCTGAGAATTTCTACGAAAAAGCATGATAGAACATTCAAGTTCAGAAGCGAATCCACGTTCTTCAATGACGACAAAATAAGGATAAAACAAAGTTACTCAGAAGGGTTGATTCGTTTTTTGAATTAGGATAACTATCAAGGAATTTCATAATGTTGAACCATAATCAAGGGGAAAAGATGGTACTTGAGCTGTTAACTACCACTTCTAATTTTTGGTCTGCTTTATACAAAGACTTTGAGACCCAGTACGAGGCAATCCTTATAATTTTATTTGACAGCTGAGAGGTCATAGCGATAAACTAGTAACCTCGGCGAAGAAAAGTCATGGGTTCGAGTACTGAAACCATTGAAGAACCCCCGTGTAGAGGGCAGTGGCGTAACGTACACCCCCGCATCGCGAGGGGGGGGGAGGACTATAGGGTTCCAAAGCCTGACTGACGCCAAATACGTATTTAACCAATTTATAAAATATTAAAGGCCCTAATATTCCTTTTTACGCCGCTGGTAGAAGGGCTGATGTATATTAAATATGTCGAGTATGGGATCTGCTTAATCATTATTGGGGGTCCGAGAACGATTTTGACATTACATCCTCCAGCTTTATTTTTATTCATATAACTCGTTTAATAAAACTCACATATGGTCAAGACTTTTTGTATTTATTATTACTTAATCGTCATTAAAATACCAACATTTTTACTGTCAAAAATTTGGTTACTTTTATTCAGTTGCAAATGAGGAAAAATAAAAAAACAATGCAAATTTTTTGCATTGTCCTGACTACTGCTCGGCGCGGGAACATTAACTATAAATAGGCTGGACTCCTGGGGGTGCCCCCGTGTTCAAATGTGCTTTCTTCCATGAGCTTATCTTCTTCACGATACTCCTGTCTGCTGTGTGTGCTACACACGTGCTTCTATCGTGCCTTCAGTTGCGATTGTTTACTGCTTCAACTACATAGTGTTCAATCATCCTGTCTGCATCTGCTACACTCCGTTTCGTTTCTTTATTTTAACAGCTACACAAAACACCATGAAACAAATCCTTTTTAAAAAAGTATTTTACCCAGTTATATTAGTACATTATGTAACTTTCAATAATTATTCATTATTTTTATTATTGTGACTCTATGTTCTATGTAGATTTCTTGACACAAAATGGGTCATTGGCTAAAAATTGGATCTACACTGAAACAAATTATAGCTGAAACTAATTGACTCAAATAGAGGAGCTCAAATTGTAAATCCATCAAGAAACGTGAAATTAGAAAATTTTCGGATGAGTATTTATCATTTAGAATTCACTTACACATGCATTACACTTACATTCACTTACACCCGTTAGTGTGGTGTGGTAGTTAGGAGAAGTGGTACCAGCTCAGAAGTCATCTTCGTCACTTGACCATGGTTCAAAATTACAAGGTCTGTCGCCAAAAGCCCTCGCGTAGCTGAACAGTTCAACGTTAACATTCACTCACTCACTCACTATACAGTAGAATATCATTTATCCGAACGTTTATTATCCGGAGCATCAAATATCCGAACCAAAGTCCGGACACGTTTTCGAGCAGTGCAATGCTCAATATTTGTTTCCTGTGAGGCCAAAAGTGACGGGAAAAACCAAAGTGAAGAATATTTGGGGAATCTCAGCTGTGTGATTTGGTAAACATGTGCATGGAATATTAGGTCAGTTTGTTTCCAAGTGAAGGAAAGTATACGTGTTCTTTTGTTGAGTTTTGTTGATGTAGAAACCTGGTTGGCATGCGAGGCAGAAGACTGTGGATTTCAAATGCTAAACCAGAGGTTCCCAAACCCTTTAGTCTCATAGACCCCTTGACATGTTTTCTGGTTTAAGGTAGACCCGTGCTTAATTACTATTGAATGTTTGCAAATTTATCAACTTAAATGTCTTTTTGACAGCTGGTACTACTATCCTGCTTTAAAAGAATTAAATTTCTAACACTAATGAAGTATAGTGTTTAAAATTTAGAAAAGCACATGTTAATTAATTAAATTAAAAGTTAATTAATAAAAAATTTAAAATTAACGAACTAAAAGACAAACAGATTATTTTAATGGAAGGGATGAATCTCTAGCACTACAATATCAAATTTTCAACATTTGATATCAATTTTGTCTGGTTTAACTTTATATCTCCTCTGTTAGTATATATTGTCTAGTTTTCTTTATTATTATTTTGTTTTGGAGATTGGCACCACGCTGAAACTCCTCCACACAAACTTCATACTAAAAATGAAAAACTTCCTCACGATATTCCATAAGTCGGGACAAATAACACGTTTGACTTTTCAAAGCTAAAATTGCTGGCATGCGTTTTTAAACTTTAAGATCTTCATAAGTGCTTATTACGATCAGTTACTACACTGGTGTGCAAAAATTAAGGACGAAGTCGAAAAATTAGCATATCAGCTGAACGAAGAGGCAGAGCAGACAGAAAGACCAATCAGGAGATTAAGTGAGGTGATGTACGGTAGCACATGCGCAGATATACAGGTAGACGTAATGTCTGAGTAGTAAAGCATGTTGTCGGTGTAAGATTAGTATTTCTGGCAAAGAGATTGCACACCGTATAGCAGTTAAAATCACACCGAGTTGCTACCTCAGCGAGAAATGGCGAATAATCAATCTGTTAGACGACATCTGGATGCTTTTACCCTAGGTCGAATCATTGGGAAGTTGGAGGAAGGTCGCAGTGTGACAAGTGTGGCTGCAGAGTTCGGAATTGCTCACAGCATCGTTTCACGACTTTGGGGACAATTTCAAACTACAGGAACAGCTATCCGGGGGTTCAGTAGTGGTCGTCCACGAGGAAACCACACCCGCAGAAGACCGGTACATTGCCTTACAGGCCAGAAGAAACAGGCGGCAGACAGCGGGAGAAATCGCTAGACACACGACATAGGCGACTGGACGACCGATATCGCGTTTTACCGTGGCCAGAAGACTGCACGGAGGTGGTCTGTTTGCACGACGCCCTGTACGGTGTGTACCTCTAACGCCCGCCCATCGGAGAAGGCGTTCTCTATGGTGCCGGGAATACCGGAATTGGAGAGACAATGAATGGGGACGAGTACTCTTTACAGATGAGAGCAAATTCAGTCTGAGTAGCGATTCTCATCGCATACTCATCTGGAGAGAGCGGGGAAGCCGCAATCATCCCTCGAACATCATTGAAAGGGACAGGTATGGAGGTGGCGGTGTTCTCGTTTGGGGAGGCATCATGCTTGGTAGTCGTACAGACCTTCACATCTTCGACGCAGGTTCAGTCAATGGGACCCGTTATTGTAACGAGATTCTTCTTCCATATGTGCGTCTTTTTAGAGGCGCTATGGGTCCGCAGTTCCTTTTCATGGACGACAATGCACCATGTCATCGCACAGTAGCTGCCGAACAGCTCTTAGAGAGTGAGGATATTGAACGTAGGGATTGGCCGGCACGATCTCCGGATCTCAATCCCATCGAGCATGTATGGGATTTTCTAGGCAGACGCTTGGCAGCTCGTACCTTACCACCAGTAACGATTCCGGAGCTTCGATTGGCGCTGCAAGACGAATGGGCAACAATGCCTCAACAACTCATTGACACCCTCATTCTCAGCATGGGCAGACGCTATGAAACCTGCCTAGCAGTCAGGGGAGATCATATCACCTACTAAAGACCGGATATTTCTTGCTGGACACCCATCACAGGGATGTTTCGGCCTTCAGTCGCATTGCGCTCCATGCTACTTTTTCAATAAAGCTTCTTTTTATCCCTCTGATTTCTCTTTTAGTAAATGTTGCTTACATTACTCATGTCCTTACGTATTGGGGATCTTACGGTATTAAATGTGTTGATTTGGAATGCTTTTGTACAAAGTTGTACTGAAAAAACCGTCTCGTCCTTAATTTTTGCACATCAGTGTATTTTGATGTGACATTTTTTCAATATGACCATATGAATTCATTGCTTTCTGTGGTATTGCCATATAGTCAAAGCATTTTCAAACCTGGTTTCAAAATATGAATAAAAGGCATTTAAATGTTGAACGTAAGTTAAAACGTTCTGACGGATTGTCTGTGCCAAATTCAGAAAAGAAAAAAAATTCGGGATCTCCAATATTATACTTTTTTAAGCTTAACTGTGGAAAGAAAAGCTGAAATGGTTCTTGTTTTAATAAAATTTATGCTGTCACCTTGTAAATGTAAATTAACCTCGTTATAAATTTAGGAAACAAATCTGTTAAATAAGTAAAATTTGGTTCCCACTTTTGATTATAAATTTTCTTTTAAAACTAAACTCACAATCTAGTTTAATGAGAGCCTCTGTCATAGACCCCCACTTAAACCTCATGGACCCCCAAAATAGTTTTCGGCTGACGTAGACCCCTTGGAGGTTGTCATAGACCCCTAGGGGTCTATATAGACCACTTTGGGAATCACTGTGCTAAATGATGAAGATAGTGTGACTTCCGTGCAAGAAGAATCCGACCCTGTCGACAATAAAACGGATGAAGACGAGGACAACAACAACGAAAGTAGCAAATGTTGACGCGTTTACTACATTAGAGACAGCTATGGAGTGGTACGAACAACAATCAGAGTGCTGTCCTACTCAACTACTGCTGCTGAAGAGAATCAGAGACCTTGCAGTTAAAAAACGAAGGTGTACAATGGTACAGCGAAAAATAAATGATTATTTTCCCCAAGCAAGGTAAAATAGCGATATTTTGCATCTATTTTGCTTTTTCTTCAAACATGCTTCCCGCATGTGATGATTTTCAATATTTGTACAGTGTTCAGTATCATGTACTGCATGGATCGCATTCGGTTTTCGCTTATCCGAACTGTGTCCGGTCCCAATTGATTGGGATAAACGACGTTCTATGTACAAAGATTTGGAAAGACGTATGTGTTCTATGTCGCTAAAGTTTATTAAAAAAAAGTAGAAAGAGCCCTCCAAATTCCGACGTCATTTGCTAATAAAATACACAGTGAACACATATAACTATAAAAATATCAAATTAATATTTCTTTATCTTACACATTTTAATGAGGCGATTCTTAATAAAAATTATTGTGTGTTATTTATTTATTTATTTATTTAGCTCAATAAGCAATAAAGTAATATGTTTAAAATATTTATATTCCTAATTGCAAAATATGCATAAAATACGTTTTACGTTTTTCAGTAAAAATTTTTCAATTGAAAACGTTTCAAGAATAAAAATATCTACGTATACGACTAACAAATATGCTTTTTGAAGAAGTAAAATCTTATCTCGTATCGCCTATATGGTTGACCTGAATACATTTTAAAATCTTTAATTTATTGAATTTTTCACTGCGTAACTATGGAAACAGAACAAGTAAAATCACGTGACTAAAATACGGAAAGTTTGTGTGGCTATTTTGGAGTGGCATTTTCATTCATTTAACTCATCTATAAAACATATTTTGTTTAAAAACTGTACATCATTTTAGAAAAGAAATTAATTGGTGGTAAACAACCATTAAATAGAAGTTAGAAGTTAAATAAAATTCTCTTAAATTTATAGATGCGAACATGAGTGTGTTTTTTTCTTTTAAAGTTCAGCGTACTTTTTCTACTTGATTTAAGAGGATTATCGAGAAAATCTTGAGAACAAATATAATGAAATCAGTATTTCAATCTAATTTTTCCAGAAAATCTCATCTAGTAATCAATTATAATGCTTACTTTAAAAAAGTTTTATTAGAAGCAGAAATGATGCTTTCAATTTTATTTTTAAAATAAAGCTAAAGTTTGGTTACGATTCTGATAAGTAAATCTTTTTTAAATAGCTACAAAGAGAATAACTTAGAAATAAAGGAAACTTTTAAATTTCTGAGATTCTTATTTTTGTTGATTTATTTAATAGGTTTTTATATTCTGTTCTAATCGCTTCTACTAGAAGAGATTGCAAAACAATTTGATGGAGTTGGTTCAAATATAATCGGAACTGAAATGAACTGCATCCTCTATAATAGACTTCAGACTTTACATTTGGCAGGCATGTTTCTTTTGTTGTGTAGAGATCTGTTACAACCAGGTTTTACTCAAATCGTCTGCTAAGGAAAGGGAATAGGGGTTGCGAGTGCTTCATAGATTAAAAAGAATCCTCGTTTTTAATTTATTAAATTTACAGACTTGAAATTTGGCACGTATGTTTTTTTTGCTTTGTTTACTTGAAATTCGGATTTTACAGAAATCAAAAGGGAGAGTAGAAGTGTTACAAAAGTGTTTTCGATGGAAAAAAAATTTCCCATTTTTGAAAAACCTACAAATTTGAAATTTGGTAGGCATGTTTCTTTAAGCGGGAGTTTTGTGGAAGTCAAAACTCGAGGAAGAGGGGAGTATTGAATGAGGGATAGATAAAAAACCCCGTTCTTGAAGTATTAGACCAACGGACTTTAAAGTTGGCAGGTATGTTTTTTTTTTGTTGAGTAATTATCCGCTACGAACAGGTTTTGCGAAAATCGACTCTGAAGGACGATAGATGATGGTTTATAGTAAGATATAAAAAATGCGTTTTGGAACTAGCATTAGACCAACAAACTTGAAATTTGACAAGCATGCTTCTTTTGTGTAATAGAGATCCGTTAAGAATAGGCTTTGTGAAAGTATATTCCCGAGAAGAGGGGGGGGGACGAAGGCTTGAAAGATAAATATACTTCCACCTTATAAATTTTTCCCTTTTTAAATCAAGACTATCAGAATGTTTTTGAATATAATATAAAGCTTAATACTATAAGATTTAGATATTAGAAAAAAATATGGAGTCACACAACATCACTTGTTTTTGTTTGTTTCAAATGGTCTGTATTTTGGCAGCTAAAAGCCATTTGCAGACACAGCAAGTCCCCAAGAGTGGAAGCCATTTCACTGGTGGCACCATCTATTGGCAACTTCCGCTACCAAATTGTGACGTTATTCAATTCAAACTCTCGTCTCTCGGACGCTAAATATCGCCGAGAGTACCACATCCAAATTGATACTCAAGGGATCTTTTACATGCCACATAATCATATCGATTTTTCCATCCAAAAAATCAATCGCCTTCAACCGGGACCGAACCCGCAACCTTAAGCTTACGAGGCGGGCACGCTACCTCACAGCCAGCGAGCCGACTACAACTTCACTAAATACCCAATGAAATGGGTGGTTAACGGCCAGTTTTATATATAATTCTCTTTTTTGATGCAGACGAAAGAGAAAAGAAAGTAATATCGTTACGTGAGCAGGAGATACAGCAATATTTATAATCAATCATTAATAAATGTTTGACTATAAATATTGCACTTAAATTGCTTGTTTATTAATATTGCAAGTAAAAGCCACACAAGGTCTATCACGAGGTGACGGACCTCGTAATTTTGAAATGTAGTCACGTGACTTTAATGATACTCGAGGTAACATTCCACTTTCTTAACTTCCCCACATTGTAAACATAAGGTCTTCGAGAGATATACATAACATGTATTAACGAAGACTAAATCTAGTTGCGATTCATATTGTTCTAGCGGGGTACAGCGACTTTAGACCTTTAAGTAGTAATTGCTAGTTTGTAAATTAAATTAAATACAATTTAATTTTGATAAGATGGTTGTTTTCTGTTTCCCTGAGTCCAGTGGCGTAACGAACGGAGAATGTTAGGGTTCCCTCAGCAAAGTCAGGTTTTGGGCCCCAAGACGGGTCTCACAAAGGATTCCAAAACCATAACATATAGGCTTCGGGCCCTCTATAGTTTTGCCCTCCTCCTCTATGGGGGGCCAGGGTTTCCGTTGCCCCACCTCTCAAAGAGTGAATTTTTTCAAATTAAGGTATCCGACTACTTGCGAATTTTTTTTTTTAAATGGAGATATGGCAATTTTGTTGTTGTTTTTAGATTTGTTTAGTACATTTTAAGAAAAATATGCTAAAATTTCGAAAAGAAAAAGAAATTATTACTAAAATGGGTAAAAATATTCAAAAAATAAAGTAAACGTGGCCCATTCTGTACCAAAAGTTTATAAACAAATTTTCAATTCTGATGTGTTGCTATGTTATTCATTTTTGAAATGACCTTCAGGATAAGAGATATTTTAATTTTTACAAAATCTCTAGCACTTTATCTTTGTTATTATATGAAATTGCTTTTTAAAAAACATTGATTATATTCACATAAGGGGCTGTAAATTTTGTAATAAAACAGTGGTTGATAAATCTGAAGGTTGAAATACTTCTACTATTATACAGAAGATACACAAAAAATTTCAGTTAATTATTTTCAAAACTTTTTGAGCAATCACTGGTCCCGTTTGAGTATTTTTTTTTTTTTTTAAAAAAACACACATTTCGAGTAAAACGCGATTTTAAGTATGACATCTTGCTTAAGGTAATGACATCTACTTTTACTAAAACACTTGTAGTTTTTGTTACAGTGAACGGAAAATAATAAACTTGGTATTTTTATAAAGCTAATAAGATGGCATATAAAATAAAATCATTAAAACAAATTGTCAATTTTTGGCAAAATTCTCAATTTAGGGTAGTCGCATACCTTAATTTAGTTAATGATTAAATGAAATAAGAATTAGTTATTCTTTTTCGGACTCTCCTTGAGTGGAGAGTGCACAAAATTACGCTAACTAAATGTATCTGTGAAGCCATGCTTCTTTAAGTTAATAAAAAATAAAAAATAAAATTAATTTTTATGTTTCACAAAAATTGCATCATACAAGATTGTAGTGTCCTATGCTTTCACACCTTTTATACTGTTTGAATGTTTGAATGTAGGTGTTTTTAAAAAAAAAAGGTCCTCTAAACTCAACGAAGATTTACTTTTATCGTTATGTTTGTTATTCTTTAATTAATAAAGTACATTAATTTTAATATTTTGCTATGATTTTAGATTTTAATTAATTCCGTGGCTTTGATGAAAATATACGACAATCCACTCAAAGGTCCCCCGATAGGAAGTTGTGAAAAAATAAAATAAAAATATTGTGTAATCCATGACACAACAGACGTCTTTAATATATCTTTCAAACCGTAAATCACTTTTTTTATTGTACTTTTGTAACACATTCCCCTTACAAATTGTTATTTTTAGAGAGAGAGATAAATATATCGTTATTTTTTTATTTACCTAAGGAAATAAGAATAAAATGTGACCTTAAGATTATCTCGGTTTCTTAAACATTGTTATTGTACCATTGAAAATCCATCCAGGAAAAATTGTTCGGCGATTTCAACTTTATGTGAGTTATTCTGTATTTAATTTCATGATGGGTTGAAATAAATTACAACATGAATTACGGATTTTTTAAGTATCCGTCGAAATGTACTAATCTCATTTATATTTTAACAAGTATTCAAAGCATTTAAAATAAAACGGGGGGGGGGGGATTTTTGAATTTTTTAAAGTAATTGTTAGGATGCCGTTTTGTTTTGTGGTTCTAAAACGATTTCTTAATATTTTGGCGTACTTAAAATACGCCCAAATAAAAATTTAGTATTTACTTTAATTTCACCAAAAGTTTTATCTTTCTAATGTGCCCCCCTCCCACCACCACCCCCTTTTTTTTTTGAAAAGTCGAAATAGGTGTAATGAATGTTTCATCTTTTATCGTTTAAGAATAGAAAAATTGCATAAAAATTCAAGGAAAACTTCTTATTTGTTTGACTTTGTAACCCCCCCCCCCTGTCTACTCTGGTACTCGGCTAAAGGTGCTGGAGGAAGGCTCGATATAATAATTTCTAATTACTTATTCAGCACACTGATTAGTTTCCAAGTAGAGAACAGAGGTTAAGTGATGAGAGTCGCGTGTCGGAGAATACTTCTAATAAATTGATCCACTTTTTATGTATCATCTTATACTTTAATATTTGATTTAAAATGTAGTTATGTGACTAATTGTCACTTAAAACTCTTTGATAATTTAAATACCATAACGCGCTATAAATATGACTAATACCTGAACTATATATATATATATATAGTATATATATATAGATAGTCTTCCTATCTTCCACTTCTTAATATTTCAATCATTTGACAACTTCAATTAAGCATCAATTCTCCTATATCAAACTAACTCTCTATATCTCTGTATCTAACTTTCTATCTCTCCTCTATTCTATCTAACTTTCTATCTCTCCTCTATTCTATCTAACTTTTATAAAATTATCTCTCTTTTATCTAACTACACTGCTGTGGCCACCGTAAATGCAACACCAAGAAAGACAAGAGATAGCACAACAAAAATTATATTGTAGACTAGCTTTTTTACCCGCGGTTCCACTCGCGTTGATGTCTTGAAATAACTATCCAAGTCGTAATTATTATAATTAGAAAGTAAATAATATAATATGGTAATTTTTTATTCTTTACTGGAACCAATAAAATTTAAAAATTCTAAAATTGAGCTTAGTTTTAAAAAACTGAAAACGTAATTTATTATAATAATTAACAACAAAAAATCAATAACTTAAACTATTATTATTTTTAAAAATCGAAAGTATCTATGTTTAATGTATAATTTCTCTTTAAAAGAGCTCAAAACAGAATATTATTATAAGATGCTACTGTATACCATATTATATGTTCTTCCGTCAGTTGCAAATATGCGAAGATTTGGACATTGGACACACCGATCAGGGTACACATAGTTGGCCATGGGAAAAACATTGCTTTTCCAAATGCACCCCTGCTACCTGAAATGTTAGTTTTGTTAATAGCAACCGTAAAACTGGAAATTGAAACGGTAGGTCAGTGTGGATACTTGAAATTCGAAGTATGATAACACTATCCCTTTTCATGACATATTCGTATGTTAAAATATTGGCACCATCACTTTTGTGATCCAAAGCCTCGTTTCTTTACATAGTCGAGGAACATCGAGGTTTTGGATAAGTATAACTGGTACATTTAGTTTTAATTGAAGTTTATGTGAGGGTACACCCGAAAGTTCAAGTGAATTTAAGAACTCCGTGGGATATGAAGTACTTTGTTCTTTATCCATGATTGTATTCATTGATAAATATTTCTTCATCCTCCCCTCCTCCACACGTCATTTAAATTTTCAGTGTTGATTTTATGGACAATGTCATTATATAGTCAAGGAGCATAGATATTTTGCATAAACGTAACTGGTACATTTATTTTTAATTGAAGTTTATGTGAGGGTACACACGAAAGTTCAAGCGAATTTATGAATTCTGTGGGATATGAAGTACTTTGTGTTCTGTGTCCATGGTTGTATCCATTAATAAATATTCCTTCATTTCCACCACACGTCTAAAATTTCAGAGTTGATTTTATTGACAATGTCATTTTTAGGCGCCAATATTGATCTTGCGTGCAACCACTGATCCCAATTAAAATTTTGTTGCAAGCCCGGGTAAATTTGAGCAATAAGATTTACATCATTTTCTTCTACATTACAAAATTCTCTGGAAGTAAAATATAACCTCTAGCATTTACGTCCAAACATCCATAACCTATTTTCGATTGCGTCTTTGCATAATGTTCCGAATCTATGTCATTATGAAGATGCACTCTCATATTCGTTTTATGACTGAATTTTTCAACTTTTGCAAATAAGCTTGATGATTTAATTCAGACTGATTTCATCTGCCGGTGTACCCCCTCTGGATTACAGGGAGAGTTTTTGAAAATTCACCACCCTATATATAATTTAAATACCATTCCTCCTATAATATCTGTACTATCTCGTAAATTCTGAAGAGTCCGATTTAACGCTTATGTAGCTTTCTTGTGAGGCATCATACTTTCACCCCACACTAAAAGCTTACATTGTGGAAGCATCCTGCTTTGAGAGCTATTTTTTCTGAAATTTCAGGTAAGTGAATCTTCAAATGCAAGATTAAGCGATAATTTTAAAACGGAATGTGCAGTACGACCGTTGGTCAGTAAAATCGCTGCTATACGAAAAGAAGCCATAGCAACTGCTATCTTCTAGGTTTTTCTGATGGCCATTAATAATAAGTTTAGCAAAAAGGTTTTTCCTGTTCCTCCAGGAGCTTCGAGAAAAAAAGAGTGCACCACTGCCGGATTCTATTTTGCGTAACACTTGTTGGAAAACGTGACTTTGTTTTGGAGTTAATTGAGGGATAAATTCTGTTACTTGAAGTTGAAATGCTATAAAATCGTAGCTTAATTCTCAAATAATTTCATTATCGAAACCATTTCCGTCGACACGTCTAGGGCTAATCATTCCAAAATCAAGTAGCTTTTTCCTAACCATTCTGAAAACCTATGTTGCGTTTCGTTGTAGATGTGTTCATTGAAAAGCATATTTCGTTGTTTTTTGTCGCAAAATATCTTCCGCCATGTAGTATTTGTACTTATTCCAAAAGGTTTGAGGATTAGAAAAACCGAAGAGGAAATAAGTATTGCGTAAAGCTCCCTAATTTTATTCGGCGAGTGATATTTTATGGCTTCCTCCATAGAAATATCTAGTATACCCTCAAAGTAATACCTCTATGTAAAATATCTAGGTTCAGTATAAGTGAAACATTTTGTGCAAAATATGAATATTGTATAATTAGGTTAAAAAAAATTCGAAGTAATAAATATTCGATAAATCAAAACTTTTCATGAAACTGTCAATTAATATTACCATAGAATTTTTAAAATCACGCGCGCAATTCGGTAAAACTTTATTTCGTTTCCCTCTTTAAAAAGTGGGAGAAAATTTGCATTTAAATATCTGTGATTGTCGGAATTGAGAACTTTTTAGCCAACTTGGCGATATTTCTGAAAGTTTCAGTTTGACATTTAACAAACGTAATAAACGTTAGACATTTAATAAAAAACCATTTAAAAAATTTCTTTTTGTAAAGATGCTAAATTACTCTATGTTTCAGTTATTTGTTACAAATGTGTGTGTGTGTGTGAGAAAATTTTTATTAAAATTTCCATTATTCACCAAATCTATAATTTTGCGCCAACTTGGCGGGGTGTAAGCAACGTCAACGTTTTACCCGCATAGTTTCCGTTCCCGTAGGAATATGGAGATAAAATATATCCTATGTTACTCGCTGATAATGTAGCTTTCCATTGGTGAAAGAATTTTTAAAATCGGACCAGAAGTTCCCGAGATTAGCCGGAACAAAGAGACAGACAGACACACAGACAAAAAATTTTTAAATTGATTTTTTGATATAAGGACCGTATATACCTTTAAATGCTTTAGTAAAAAGCTGCTAATTTGAAATTACAAACAGACACTTCAATTTTATTTATTTGTACAGATAACATGTTGACCAAGTATCAAATGATTAAATTTATAGACTTCTGTGAAGTGTGGTTCCTATCAGAATCAGTAGACAGAGTAGCCACCATTGTTGGAGATCACCGCTGCCACACGCCTCGGCATTGATTCAAAGAGACTTTGGATGTGTTTTTGGGGTACAGCGGACCAAGCAGCTTCCACACGTTGCCAAAGTTGATCTGATGTGGCAGCTGGGGGTGTAATCTGGGTCAATCTTTGAGCAACCGTGGACCACATGTTTTCTATCGGTGAAAGATCCGGAGAGCGAGTCGTCAGGGAAGCAATTCAATCTGGTGATTGACGAAGAACCTTTGGACAATACGTGTCACGTGTGGTCGCGCATTATCCTGTTTAAATATGGCTGTAGCCAAGCCCTGAAAGTAAGGAAGGACAACTGGCTCCAACACCTCGGAGATGTAGCGCTGGCTGTTTAAAGTACCGGCAATGCGTACTAGAGGAGAGCGAGAGTGATATTCAATACCGCTCCATACCATAATACCCGGTGCAGGACCAGTGTGGCGGTGCATAACGCAGCTGTTCAGCATTCTCTCTCCACGGTGTCTCCAGACTCGAATCCGACCATCGTGGTGTTGCAGACAGATGCGTGACTCGTCAGTAAAGACAACTTCATTCAATTCTGCCGCCCACATCCTTCTTTCATCGCACCATTGGCGGCGGAGACGTCTGTGGTTCTTCGTCAAGGGTAGACCAAGCAATGGACATCTTGCGGACAGACCACTCTGCTGTAAACGGTGTCGAATGGTACGCGCAGACACTGAATGATGCGTTACAGACTCAATGTGCTGTGCTATGGTTCGTGATGTGACTGAGCGATCCGTCACTGCCATGCGCACAATTTGCCTGTCCTCACGTGAAGTGGTGCACTGAGGTGGATGTGATCGACCACGTCGGTCCGTCGTACCCTCCTACATCCAACGGTCACATATCCGCATTACAGTTGTTTGGTTTCGTCCAACACGACTACCGATTTCCCTGAAAGATAATCCACAATCTCGGTAGGCCACTATCCTTCCTGTGTCGAACTCGGATACTTGATCAAAAGCTGATCGCTGTTTTCTATGAGACATAACTGATCATTTTTTGAAAAAAACCACAAGAAAAACACAATTGCCGAACTTGAAATCGTCGAAATCTCCAAGCCTTAAATAGCGCTTTGAGGTGGCGCAACAGGCGTGCGTGATGTGTGTCTGCGCTGAAATTCTAATCATTTGCATATCTCACCTCCGCTAATGCATGTTGTAAATTTCATGTTATTTGCGTGCTTCCTTCAGGGTGTTGCATTTACGGTGGCCAGCACAGTGTATCTCTCTTCTAACTAACTTCTATCTAGTAGGCAAACGTATACTATATATAATAGACTTAATCTGCATATCACGGTTTCTTCTTCAGAAAGGGTTGTTGATATTCATAGCCCAAAGGTTTCCCAAGAGGGTTAGTGGAATGACGCGTATAGATCTGTCACAACTTCTGCTGCTAAAGTAAAAACGTTGCAAGTAAGTTACTGACAACATTCAGATTATTGTCCATCAGATAAAACAAAAAAGTTGCAAAGAAAATGTTTCCAGATTTACAAATATTATTATTGTAAATATTAACAATTATAAATAAGAAGGTTTTCAAAACAAAAATGTAAGTTACAAATGCCTAAATATAAAATTATGAAGTTCATCCCAAAAATTAACAATTATCGCTCAATATATAATGTTCTATATTTTTATTATATTTCTGTTTATTTATAACACTGACTGGACTCGAGCAGCCATTAGTTGGCAAAGAATTGAACAATTATTGTTGCAAAATAGGTAAAATTTAACTCATTTATAACAAACTTCTGCCGTTTTCTGGGAATAAGAATTGAAGAGGGGGTTTTAATTCTAGTTATTAAGAAAAATATTATTGGTCGATGTTACGTTTATTGATTATTAGGTTATTCAATATTCTTAAGCCAAAATTAAAAGTGTGAAAAATGACAAATAAGTTTAAAAATGATTTTTTCAGGAAATTTATCGGCCGCTGCATGGTTTTAAATTCATAACCGGCCGTATTTCATTTGAGTTCGTGTCCTGATTTCATTGAAAATCCAACGTAAAACGAAGATGATACACGCTACATCCATTTTCACGCTGTCGTAGTGTGGAAGTTTAAAAATGAATAGCTAGCTCACACACAGGCATCATCCTCATCACGTGATAGTGGTTCAGAATTACGACGAGATTCATCACATCGAATCACAGCGAAAACCGTTTAACTCGAAATTGAAGGAGCCGAAATTTTTTTTCGAGTTAAAAGAATTTCACGTTTTAAAGAATATTGCAAAAAAAAAAGAAAAAAAAAATCAATACAATTAATTTTATTAGAGTACATTTTATAAACATAGATATGCATAAATGCATATATTTAATAAAAATCAATAAAAAAAAACTTAACGAAATTGAATATAAAAGTTTCAAATATTTTGAAAAACAGAACATTTATTGATTTTTTAGAAAATTATCTGATATTTTTCTTTGTATTGTCTTTTTTAGCATCAAATAGTCAAAAAACTATTCGATGTTGTCCATTTTTTTTCATTCATTTCACTATTGGAGAGAGAGAGAGAGAGGGAATGGTGAGTCTAAATAACAATGTATACTTTTCTTGATGTTCCGTATTTCGGATGACGCGGGAACAGGGACTGCAGTATAATACATTTCATTTTTGTCGCCCGAATCTACACCAATGATTTTTTTGAGCTTTGAACAAACTCCAAAATGTCTTTGTCTGCCATGATTGGGGCTGTACGCAGGTTATGATCATTTACTGCAACACATTCTTCTAAAAACTGCAACAAATCTTTAAAATTAAAAAAAAAAAACGAAAAATCAGAAGCTTTACGCAAATTATTGCTCTTACATAATAAAACTCTCACTATAACACTAACTCTATTTTTATAAAATATTTACAAGAGATACAAAATTTGTGACTTCTTAAATAAAAAACCGTTCAAGCATTCCAGATTTCAGTGAAAAATATTGTATCAAATCTCTCAATATTTATTTATTTATCTTTTATTTGCTGAAGTCAATGACCTCAACGAAAACAAAAAATGTGTGATGTGAAAATTTCATAATTCTTAGTAATTAAAATACCGGTTTTTGTTTACTGCTTACGGTTCACTTTTCGTGTAGAGAATAAGAAATTTACGAGGTCAAGGTTAAATATTGAAACGATTTAGCGGGCATTTGCAAATATTAGAATCTGCAATTACTCGTAACGGTGGAAAACCAAAAAAAAAAAAAAAAAAAAAAAGAACAATAAAAGTTCATAATTGCTGAAGCGTTTAAAACTAGTGTTTTGAAAATGTTTGCTTTGCCGCGAGCGCGCGCGCGCGTTTTTTCTTTGGAGACGTAAATAAATAAATATATTAATCTTAAACATGAACGTAAATGTTTTGAAATGTTGAAGATTTTTCTCTTCTCTGGAATTATTTCTCACTGGTAAAAATAAATTGTACATAACATAGAATTTATTTCAAATTATGAATTTTCCATGTGGTTTATATTTGATAAAAGAAAAAATTCGAAGTTTAAATTAAAAATGTAAGTATACATATTCAAATAAACTGATCGTAATAAAACAGAAACATTTTCATTTATAAAATTTCCATCTTAGTTATGACGCGTAATACACACTTTTCTCTCTATATATAACAAGTAATATGCATAAAAATATTTAAGGTATTCGACTGGTTGGGACAACTTTTTTTTAAAAAAAAGGAAATATGGGGATTTTTTTGTTGTTATTTTTAGATTTGTGTTTAGTGCATTTTAAGAAAAATGTGCTAAAATTAAGAAGAGAGAAAGAAATTATTATTACTAAAATGGGAACAAATAGGTAAAAATTGACAAAGAATAGCATAAACGCGGGCCATTCTGCACCAAAGGTTTATGAAAAAATTTTCAATTTTTTCAATCTAGTGTTTTTAGATTATTCAATTTTGAAATGACCTCAGGATAAGAGATATTTTCTTTTTTACAAAAACTAGAGCACTTTATCTCGGTTACTATAAGAAAATGCTTAAAAAGACTGTGATTATATTCACATAAGGGACTGTAAATTTTGTAATAAAACAGTGATTGATAAATATGAAGGTTAAAACAATTCTACTATTATACTGAACTTACACAAAAAATTTCAGTTAATTATGTTTAAAACTTTTTTAGCAATCGCTGTCCCGTTTGAGCATTTAAAAAAAAAAAAAAAAACAACACATTTTGAGTAAAACGCGTTTTAAAGTATGACATCTTTCTTAAAGAAATGGCATCTGCTTTGACTAAAACACTTGTAGTTTTTGTTCTAGTAAATGGAAAAGGATAAACTTGGTATTTTTATAAAGCTTATAAGATGGCCCATAAAATAAAATCATAAAATCATTTTTAAAAAATGTGTCAATTTTTGGCAAAATTCACAGTTTTAGGGTAGTCGGATACCTTAAGTCAATTCCTACTTTCGTCAACAAAGAAAAATTTTATTTTACTTACTTTTTATTTTATAGTTACAATTAATATAAATATATATACATATGACAGAATCACAATATTAAGTGACAAAATAGAAAGCGATTTTCCTTGCCATTTTCCACTTTCCTTTCTATATATGGTGTGGATTATTATTTTTTGCTTTGTTACTGTTTATTCATTAATGAAATTTAATTATTTTAATAAAATAATATAGTAAAAAAGAAATCACATTCTCATAAATTAGCCATCCCAGGTGGGTGAGTGAGTGACTTTGGGGTTTATTGGCGCAAGAGCCGATTTCGGCTATACTGCGCCAAACATTTGTTTTAATATCTGTGGTCTAGACGGGAAGAGAAAGAAAGAATGAATTGAATGACAAGAAAGAGGGTCGAAAATAGAGAAGGATCGCTAGGGTACCCTGGATTCGTGAAGCCCGTGTTTACCAAAGACAGTAAACCCCGTGGGAAAAGGAAAAGATTTCTAGGGCACCTCGGGTTTGTGACACCCGTACTCACCTAAAGAAGGTGAGCCCCCAGAGGGGCCATCCCAGGTGGGATTCAAACGCACGACCTTTGGATTAGAAATCCAACGCTACAGGGACACAACGAACGATTTTGCTTTCTATATATGCTGATGGATTATTATTATTTTTTTTTTATTTATTCATTTTTTTAATTTAATTGATGAATTAATATTTGAAAAAACTATATTAACATCAAGTATCATTCACTACAAATTTTTAAAAAATGTATTTCAACTTGAATGGATGAATAGAAAGTATTTTATTAACGATTGAAAATTTGAACAAGATATACATATATATAGGGGAAAAGAGTGAACTAATAGTAGAGGAATTGAAAAAGAGTTTTTGTGTGTGATGCTGTAATAAATTTATTTACACCTCCTAAAGTATAGTTACTAAAAAAGGGTCGTAAAAAGTTGAATTGAACTGAAGTGAAGGACCAAGAATGATTTGCCTTGCGCCACCCCCCCCCCTACCTTCCAGCGCTTTCTTGAAAAATCCACTTACGTCATAAATCGTAAAGTAAAAGATTTCACCAGTAATTTGCAGAAGCATCCATATGGTTGCCAAGTCACCAAAAATGGTCTCCAACATGATCGCCAATCATGATCAGTGTAATTTAGAGGAAAAATGATTAGGAACATTGTGTTTTTGAAGAGTCACTAAATTGAGTGCAAATTAAAATACGGACTTGATGCGGGAAGACTTGAAATTTATTTTTTTCCTGCTTATAATATATTGAAAAAAAAAATAGAACAACACTTGGTGTCCAAAAGTTAAGCATACGTAAATCGTAAATTGGGAAAAACATGGAGCAAATATTCGTAAAATTATTCCAAATTTCTTGCGGATATTAATTGGGTGAAGAAGAAACATTGGGTTTAGGCAAAACTTTTCAGTCGACTACGTCCTGCGCGAAACACCGGCGCATGTCGGAACGCGGAGAAACCGATTCACGCGGCATAGGCAGTTCAGACAAGTTTCGCGCAACTGCTGAACGTTGTTAACCATCAAACAAGGTGAATGATAGCACAAAGACACCAATTGGACATGTTTACGAAAGGAAGAATCGTTGGAATGCTGGAATCCTCACGATCACAAACCCAAGTGTCTCGAATTCTGAATGTAGACCAATCTGTGATCTCAAGACTGTGGCAGAGCTTTCAAAGAACGGGAGATGTTACCCGACAACCAGTATCAGGTCGACCAAGAGTCACAACCCCTCGCCAAAACCGATATCTGGTAATAAGTGCGCGACGTCAGAGGGGCAGTACTGCCAGAGCACTGGGTTCGGCGCTCACAGTCGCCACAGGAATACGAATTTCGAGACAAACTGTTTACAGGAGACTCAATCATGCTGGCTTGAATGCCAGAAGACCAGCAGTTTGCATTCCCCTCACGTCTGCGCATAAACACGCTCGTTTGAACTGGAGTTTGAAATATCAACATTGGAGTGTGGAAGAGAGGGGCAATGTGATGTTCAGTGACGAGACCCGGTTTAGTCTGAGTAGTGATTCTCGGCGGGTAACGATATGGAGAGAACGTGGAACATATTTTGAACCAAGAAACATAACGGAAAGACATCATTTTCCATCAAGGGGAGTAATGGTACGGGCAGGCATCATGATGGACGGCCGCACAGACCTCCATTTCTTTGACACGGGGTCTGTGACTGCTCAAAGATACAGAGACGAAGTTCTTGAGCCTTATGTTTGCTTGTTTCGAGGTGCTGTTGGTCATATTCATGGATGATAATGCGCCATGTCACCGAGTGGTGCTGATTGATGACTTCCTTGAAACGGAAAACCTCCAGTGAATGTCGTGGCCTGCGAACTCCCCTGATTTAAATCCTATCGAGCATGTATGGGATATGCTCGGGAGACAAATTGCAGCCTTTTCGCACCCACCAAGCTCCGTTACAGAACTGAAGAGAGCTCTCCAAGAAGCTTGGAACCATTTGAGCCCACAACTCATTCATCATCTCATAGCAAGTATGGTAAATCGCTGTGCAGCGTGCCTGGCTGTCAGAGAGGTATCCACACGCCTTATTAAATTGCAGCATCAGTATTTTATTTAATGTTTTCTTCCATTTTTTCTTTAAAGTGTGAATCCTTGCTATACTCAGTTTTCTTTCAAATTGCTACTTTGGATAATAAAATTAATTATTATCATTCTTTTGATTTGCTTCTTTATTTAATATCAATTTTACACTCGCATATCACGTTTCCCGCCATTCTGATTTACAGTTCCTTCTTTATTCACATAATTATCAATTATGCTTAACTTTTGGACACCAGTGTACATACTACATGAAAATTACAGTTTTATAATTTGAGCAATGAGTATGAACTGTTGTATAATTAATACAATGGGGACTGGTCCACCGTTAGGCGTACAAGAGTGTTGTGGTATCTATGTAAGCCAGTAACAGCTTTTGAACAGGAGTGATCACTTTTGTCTAGTGGTATGTTACGTGCTTACGAACCCATAGGTCGCGGGTTCTAATCTTCCACATTGGTGTCCTTGGCTGAAAAGAAAAACGCAAAAACCTTCTGATGTGTCGTGGCGCCATCTACCTGCAAGAAGAGCAAGAAAAGTCTTCGAATCCACTCGACGCAGCAAAAGTCGTCAGACTCACTTGACGCAATAGTAACAGCTCGCCATAACAACAGATATCTCGTTCGTTCGCATATCCACCGACTCACTGGTGGGGGAATACTGTGACGGTATCTAAGTAAGCCAGTAACAGCCTCCGGACAGGAGGGATCACTTTTGTCTTGTGGTATGTTACGGGCTTTCGAACCCATAGGTCGCGGGTTCTAACCTCCATAAGGTGTACTCCCCAACTAGTATTAAATAAGAAAAAAAACTTATTGCGCATTTTAAAACCTTGCAAAAATATTTATTGCTATCAATTATTATTGTTTTTTCACTTGCAAAATTTTGTGTTTGCTTGGAAAAAAAATTGATTCGGTTTTATGGAAAGTAACTATAATATAATATTCCAAAACTCATTTTTTTTGAATTTTAAGATTTTTATTTAGCTACTATTTGTTTTAGAAATACATAAAAGAAATACTCCCTAGAACTGTTAGCATTAGAGTTGAATGCGAAAAAATATAATCTGTTAAATATTGAATAAAACTATAAAAGGTGAAATAAAAGTGTGAATAAAACTATAAACTATTGCAGTCCATCGTAATTTGGAGAATATGTAATTCCTTAAATTTGGAATAAAAACGCATTGATGTTGACGAGAAAAATTTTCGAATACAATAATATTAACACTTTTTGGACGTTGAGTTTAATTTTTATTTTGAAAGATGTAACACATCCAAATAAAAAGATTTGACATAAAAGATTTTTTTCTACTTTTCTTTTCCTTTTTTCATTCGTGCATGGAAAACTATGATAAAATGCATCCTGCTTTCAGTAAGTAATCGGTAAACATTCACAAATAATCCGGATTTACGCTTTGAAGAACAAAATTGAAGTCAAAGAGTTACAGTGTGTGTATTCAGCGTAGAAGTACAGTTACAGTATGTGAGTGTATGTTGAAATAAAATTATTTCTATTGAAAAAAATCATGTTATAGTTATATATAATGGTCAAAAGTTTGAAATAAATAAGACTATTTGACTTAAATTTGTGGAAATAGACATTTATGTAACATTATGGATTTAAATCGTCTTTTTATGCTTACTGTGTTCTATAAAAGTTCGACGAGATTTTAATGTGCAGATTAAAAGTTTTTTTTATTTCTACGTTTAATCAATATGCTCGCGCGTGAAGAAAATTTTTTATAAGACAAGTTTGTTTACTCATAAAGGTTCGCGCGTATTATTATTATTGCATTCAGATAAAATTAACTACACCTGAATAAATATATAATTTTCTTCTTTTTCGTTCACATTAACATACGAGAGGATTTAAGTTTTGCAGAATTTAATGTACAGTTGCTTCAATTCTTCCGTGAGACCATCTGTCACATTTCTTCGACTAGTGTAATACAGTAGCATCTGTTATCCATATTTTCAAGCTGTCCGTTGCATAGTTCCTGAATGTAATATAATAATAATAAATAAACTATGATTAAAGAAACCTGAACTTTTTTACTATTTTAATTAAATGATATATATTTTTTCTGAGGATTTAGTGTGTGATTTTGTCTTTTAGTTTGTTTCATTCTCAAAACAGAGTCATTTTAAATTATATTTTTACGTTCCCTTTATTTATTTATTTTTTTTGTTCTAGTAATCCACTTAGGGTAAAATAGTCGCACTATAACTGATGTTCTAGAAGAAAGTTATATTCAACACACTTTACGAGACAATATAAGGTAGAACGACAAACACATTCAACGATTAGATTACAACTCTGTGTAAAGATTAGGTCGCAATCTATTTTTAGAACGTATTAGCTTTTATGCTTAGAATCTTGAAATTATTTTGAAGTGTGACCATGAACAACTTGTGAAAGATCTTAAGTCTTAACTAAGAGATTATCTTTTACAGGGGGAAAAAATAGTACTTTTTTTTTTTATCTTCGTTTAATAGGCGAATACAAATCTCTCTTATATGGAGGAGGGGTTTATGTTCTAAAAACACATAAACATAAGCGCGGAGCAGTGGTGTAACCTGCTCCTCCCCCCCCCGCATCGCGGAAGTGAGGCAGGTTCAAGGGGGTCCGAAGCCTGACTGACGCCAAGTTCGGCTTGGGGCCCAAAACCTGACTTTGCGGGGTGAGTGAATGAGTAAATATTAACGTCGCACTGTTCAGCTACATGAGGGCTTTGGGCGACGGACCGCGTAATTTTGAACCATGGTTAAGTGACGCGGACGACACCTGAGTTGGCACCCCCTCTCCTAACTACCACACCAACGGGAGGACGTTTGAGCTCTCGACAGATTTAACGTGCATTGCTCCCCTACACGGCGGATCTTCAGTGGTACTGGGGCTCGAACTCATGACACGCTAGCCATGATCCGATACGTTGACCACTTGGCTACCGCGGCTACAACTTTGCGGGGGAGGGGATGCTTAATATTATCCGTTACCCCACTGGCGCAGAGGGCAATCTCTATGGTGAAAATTAAAAATCTGTTGATCTATGGGGGGGGGGGTGAATCCGCAACCTTCCCCTAGTGTAAACGCCAACGATTTTTTTCCCTTAATTTTTTTTAAAAAAAGATCTTCCATGAGATTTATAAGTTTTTTTATTTGAATATCTTATTAGATCTGAAAATTCGGCCATTCTCACCTTCGAAAATTTCTTATGAGGAAATAAGATTTCTTTTCTCTCTCTTTCACTTTTATTTCTTCACTGAACATCTGAAAGCACCTAGAAATAATTTAATTTAAAAACACTATCAAAAAAAAAAAATTGTTTAACAGTAAGTAGTTTTTTTCCGTATTAAAAAAATAATACCTAAACTCTTCTAAATTTTCAAACACTAAATATGTATTACATTAATGAATTAATATATGTGCATTAATTTTCTATTTGTCTGTGCTTCATTGGAAAATGTTAAAAACCGCAATATTTTCCAATAACCAGAAATATTTTATTTTTAAATAAATGTATTACTTAGAATATTTAGTTCTATATTGCGATAGTTTTTGTTTGAAATGGGCATATATAATATATTAATTGGATATTTTCTTATTCTTTTTTTTCCCCATTTAACTTAAATTAGACTAAAACAAATGTGTTCTCACAAATTTTATCTCGAAGAAATCTTCACATTTGCTGTTGTAATTAAGAATTCATTGGAGTAAGTATGCCATGCGTAACGCATAACACAGAAAAAAAAAGAAATCTTCTATAAGCATTGTCAATGTTTACTAACATTACCGCGTGATTGTTTTATTTTAAAAGGAAGACATTGCGCATGTCAGGTTAGACCTTGATTTTCATTGGTTGTATTAACACCTGACACAGACATCATGTAAGAAGATGGCGAAGTGAAAGGACTGTGTTGTTGAGATCCATTTAAAGTTGGATGTTATTGTTTTTAGCCAGAGATTATGAACAGATGATACTTTTCAACAAGGATAGTTGTCAAAGTTAAGCCAGAATGTTGGAACTGGAAGTTGTACCCGAGAGATCGCTTGGAAATGAACAATGGGAACTAGTTTTGGGTAAGAATTTAAAAAATATTTCGCTGCGCACAGCTGACATTGTATTGTCACCTGCACAATGTTATCAGCTGTGTGTATTGCACTATGCAGATGCATCATTTTTACCGTACTAGTTTGTTATTGATATTTTTCCTAACGCATTGCGCATTAGGAAACGTCCCATCATGTCCATTCGTATAAACACATTAGTTGTGTGTATCTTCATTTTTTATGCTCATAAAATTTTTATCTATTTATTTAAAAATAAATTTTATACAAGTTTTTAAACCCAAATTTCCTTGGCTTGTTATTTTTTTTAATGTCAGAAAATTTATATTAATTCCGTATGCAGTTCAATTAAAAATGTTATGGCTGGTGACATTGTTTGTCGCAATTGTTCTATGCAACTTTATAAAATACCGTACTTGTATTTAAAAAAAAGAGAAAGAAAGGAAAAGAACACAAAATTGAATTTGACACTAAAAATATTTTGCTGTTTACTTCATAACAATTTTCATGCAAACTTTTGCATCATTTCCCTCCCCTACTGCGTTTCGATTCACTGTTCATGTTTGAACAAAGAGCAACATAAACAAAAGAAATAAATAATCAAATATGCTCTAATACCATTAATTATTTTAATGTTGTCATAAACTACGCTCTTTATAAATGAAAATAGTTATCTGAAACTTGTAACTCATTTTTTTAAAAATAATTTATGAACAAATTTCTATTGACATCTTGTTACAATTTTATTTTTAGATTTTTTTTAATGTGTCCTTTTACACATAATGTTATAATAATATGAAAAACAAATAAGAATAGCATAGTATACTTGGATATTATTGTAGCTTTAAAAAAATATTTCCTTTTTTAAAAATATTTTTTAAAAATTAGTAATGTAGAATACACAGTGTTGGAATATGTATATACTTTCATAAGTATTTTTTACTCCCATTTCTTTCTAAATTATTTTATTGAATGATATTAAAGAATATGCAAATTACAATGGGGAGAAAGAGGATACATTGCATTTGGTAACTGAAGTTTTAGTATAGTTAAACTTAAACATATTAGTATAAAACTCTCTCGCACAAGAATCTAAATTTTTATGTATAACTCAGTATATTTAAAACAGCATATTTTTATGAAATATATTTTACACATCTGCTTAAAACATATTTCACTGATAATTGTTTGATCTGTTCTGACTTTTAGAATTAAATTTTAAAATGCTGCATTTAAAGGAAAGAAATTTCAACATAATGTCACAAAAGTTGTCATTTTTGATTATTGTGTTTAATGTCTTAATATTATTACTAATCAAAGTATGCCATTGAAAATGTAAAAAGTATAAATTCTGATTTTGGAAATCATTGTTATTATTCATAAAATAATAATTTGTATGTTAATTAAACCTGCTTATTATGCTCTTCATTAAAATGCCACAGAATGAAGTTTGGAGTTTTTGTTATTTTGTGATTGATTGTAATAATGAAATTTAAAACTTCTCAAATATAAATTAACCATAAAAATTTCTGGGGTATTTTATTTTTTGTTTTTTATGCATTTTAAATAAGATTTGTATTTACTTTTGGTATAAAAGATTTTATTTTAGTGAAAAATCATATGTATTAGTTTAAGGATAGGAAAAAAAATTATGCATTCAGTTAAGTCTATATGTCTAAATTAGAGGCAGGAACTAAGTTGGAAGAATAGAGAATATTGTCTCTAATGGACAGGATTTGGTTTGACTAGAAATAAAATTTGAGAAAAAATTATTTCATTACAAAATATGTAAATAGCTTAACTATTCTGTATTAAATTATTAGCACAAATTTTAAAAAAAACATTTGCAGATAAAGAACAGACATAGTTAGCCACCCTATAAAACCTATCTGAAATAAATGTTAAATACTATTTTTCATTGGTATAAATAAATTGAAACACATTTTTTTAAATCCATAATTTTCTATAATTCTTGATTCCTTCTAAAATTACTCATCTGACTGTAATACCATTTTTCTTTAGGTATGGCCTTCAGTCAAGTTGTTCACATTTTACAGCAACAATTTCAGTCTGTAAAAAATGTTCAAGTCATTTATAGTGAATTGGTATGAAAATATTTCTCTTTTATGTATCACAAATAAATTTCTAGGAGAAAATTTTATCTGAGTATTAAATATTTATAATTCATTATTAAAGTATGCTCTTATAATTATAGAATCCTTTGGTGATGGACTTAATAATTAACCTTTCTCAAGATGGAATACGACTGATATTTGATCCACTTTCACAAAGATTAAAAGTATGTACTTTTTATGTTGTGTAAACTTTTTCATATTTTATAGTATGAAGTAGGCATGGTACAATTTAGGAATTTCTTTTTGAATTAATGGTTTTTATGATTTTTTTTGCTTGTAATCTATGTGTCTGTATTAATTATTTAATTTAACCATTAAATATTTAATTTTTTAAAGAAATGTTTAAAAATTTTTGAAGGCATTTTAAAATACTACTCTTACAATAATTAGCTTACACACTTGATATTTGATTTATATGTATGCCTAACAATGCATAGTAAAAATTGGTTTTGGGTTTTTGTGGACAGATTCATACTTGTAAAAAGCTTTTTTTTTGGTGAATCCTTATTGAGAATTCCTTAAAAAATGTGTAAATTCTAAATTAAACTATTTTTTTATAAAATAAGTATTGATGTGATTCAAAAATGCATTACAGCCTTTGTTACATGTACTAATAGGTAGAAAAAATATTGGGCACAAAAGAAAAAAGCTTCAGCATTTTAAATGAAGATAGACTACTTATTCTTTCCTACTTAGATAAAGAAATTTAATGTTTATTTTTGTCATTGGGATGTGAAGGGAAAAAAGTAAAGAAATCATAACTCTAGATTTTTTTGACCTAGAGCTTTCAAACTTTGTGAGATTATAGAAAAATACATAAAAAAAAAGTGGGGATAAAAAAAATTATTTGAATTTTCGACCGATTTTTGTCAATTGAATTGTATTGTGTCCCTTTAAATACTGCCGAGAACCTTAAAAGAAGAATTCTCTACCTTTTTTTCAAATATAAATTGAATATTGCTGTTATTAATGTCACCTGGTTGGCAAAAGCCAGATCGAGGTCCACGAAATTCATCATGGCAAAGGGCTCAGTGATGACTGTTGTTAGCCATAGCTTTGAGCACTATACAGGTGACAGTACAATTTGGCTTGTATCCACTCCAATTTTGAGGGAGAACACACTGGGGGTGGTCAGGGCCTCCCACTTCTTTCCCCCTTCCACCAATCTCACAAGAGGACTTGCAACTTGATGGCTATTTAGAGTAGATGCCCCCATGCTGCAAAGGCACTATACATTTACAAACATCCATACTTCTCCAGGCCATACAGCACACTATACCAAATGGGCGAATGAAATTTACTATATATTTTGAGATTTTGTTACATATGTTACTTACAGAATTTCTTAACTATGAAAAAATACCAGGGGGGAAATGCTAAAAATTTAGTGTTTTAAAGCTGTAAAAACTCCAGAAATGTTTTTATTAAAAGAGGATTTATATACATACAAGTGCTTTTTGTGCTATATTGATGTATAATTTAATAAAGTATAACAATTTATAAATAATTGATGTACATTAAATATTTCTTCTAACAAAATGTGTGAGTACTCATTTACCCCTCTCTTTATACATACATATACATGTATGAATAAAGAGAGAAAGCTTATTTGTGTTTACTCCATGCTCCTCTTTGCATCTTAAATATTTGTGCTTTGACTAAATTTAATCCATGGAAAGTTCATGAATTATACATATATATTTCCACAATACTTAATGTGTTTAAAATAATTCTAGATTCCTTATTTTGTGATATTTTCTCTAATATAAATATTATTATATATTTATACTATAAAAGGTTAAAGTTCATGTATTATTTTCAGTATTACATTCTGTATAAGGGGTAAATTGATATTTATGTTTTAAATTTAAATTTGTTTTGTGAGGGCATATAGTGCGAAACATGAATTAAAATGCTAATTTTTTCATGTAAAGTTGATAATGTTTCAGTTCTCTTTTGAAAAATATCAGTGAGACATTTAAATGTAACATTAACATTTGATATTACCTTTAAACTTAGGTATAATATGATAACAACTCTTTAGGAGTGTCTATTCTGAATCACTTGAGTATGAATACTGAATTTGAATACATTTTGTCCTCCTTTAAAAATAGGAAACATTGTTATAAATTTAGATTTTAATTGACCAGGAATAAAGATTATTAATATTCTATATTTATATAAAAGCATATGTGTCTCGGATGTGTTATGCTCTACAGTCTAGTATTAGTTTATTTATTTATTTTTTTTGGGGGGGGGGGTTGTGTAGGGATTTCAGAATATCATATATATATACACATATATATATTACTATAGTTATTTTTTCTTTTATTCATAGTTAATTTTTTCAGTTATAGAAAAGCTATAATCCTAATATTTTCTTGCAATTCAATGTTATTTTTATGTGCAGTTAAATTTTAAAAGATTTCATACTTCATTTAAACTTAAAATTAATTCACGAAGGTGTGATTATTTTTGCTAAATTTATGTAAAAAACTGTGTTTTAATAACTTATAGCTACTTAAATTGTTGTTTATGTAGCATTTTTAAATTTTAATGTATGTACTAAAACAGTCTTTTAACTGTTAATTTCTTAGGTAATAGAAGTTTATTGCATGAACAAAACCAAATTAAAATACTGGTAAGTATTATTTATTATGTGTTGATAATGTTAGCATTGTTGAATCATCTTAACTGTTATTTACTAAAAGTAAAAATATATCACTTCATTTATCTACCGTTAATTATCAAGCTATCTTATCTGTTTTACTTGAAAATTCAAGTGCATTCTTAGCTTAATAATTTTTTTAATGAATGAAGGCTAATAATCTGTAATCATAATTCCTTTTTACATCTAAAGTAATAACAGTTTATTAAATTTTTTTGGTAGTACATCCAAACTATTCTTTTCAATCTTGAAGGAATTCATTTTTGGAATTATAACTCTTGCTCTCATTGTTTACCATTCTGTGCTATGGATTTATCTCCAGCTTATTTTCTGATCCTTTAACTATAGGTTGAAGATTACAATACAGTATTATGGTGTAAATTATGATAAGCTTTAGTATGAAATGTGTGCTATGATCAATAAATTTTATGTAAAAAATATTTTTATAGTTTCACTTTGAGTTTTGTAGTGTTCACATATTATGTACTTTTATTTTGTTTGGATTGCATATATCTTTTTCCCTAGAGATTTTTAATAAATTAACATTTATCATTTTCATTTGTAATAATCTAATATGTGTCAATATTTTAAGTATTTAATCATAGCTGTTTGCTTTTTTTATCCCCAATAGTTTCTCTTTAAATTCCTTTCATTTGTTTGTTTCTTTTGTTGTTCAAAGGTATGTTTTATGTTGAAGTGCTTCTAAGTTTGAAGCTGAACTAACAATTTTTGTTGTGATTGCCAATTTAAAATTTCCAAGTTTTGGGCATTACACCATAAAAAAAGCCAGCCGTGGACATTTCTTTAACAGGGAATCATTTTTTAGAACATTAAAATTATGTACATATTTTGCCCATCTCATTTCTCATTAGTTTAATCATGGAAAAAAGTCAGTCCTTAAGATAAACAAATAAAAAAATCTGTGTTGGATTTTATATAAACATTGTAGAAATATCTAAAACAATTTTTAAAAATTATAACAAACATAATTCATTTGCAAAGCAAAACTTGATTTGTGTACATTATTTTTTTTTCTTTCTTTCAACTGGGGCTGTGGATCAGTAATTACCATTGCAGACCTAGTTCATTCCTTGGGAGCTGGATCACTTTTAGTGTGGCACTGTATGGGTGGATATCAATTGCCACAATGTAGTTTTGATGTCCAGTTTTCTCCCTATGGGGAGGCACCTGAGCTCTGAGGATGCAAAATTATGCTAGTTTAATTTTGCTGAGAGCAGCCAAGCCAAACAGGCACTCTAGGGATCTTCAACATGCAGCTTAACCATATGACATGGATGCTATCTATTTTTTTGCATCATGAGTCTATTGACTTGGGTTGGGGTAAAACTTGCAAACAAGGCCAGCTTCTAACCAACTATGCTTTATTTATTGTGCATAGTTACAATATCTTTATGACTCATGCCAATGTATCATTCAAACTGATTGCAGCTAATGAGTCATTCAATAAATTTTTTACTATAAATACTAGACATTTTGTAAAGAAACATTCATTCTGAGTATATTCATAAAAATTCTGGAAATACAAGATGACTAACTCTTAAAAACTTGAGTTTGTATCTCTAATTCTTACTTCATTCATATTTCAAAGTTTTTATATTTATTTGAATTCGCAATATATTGTGTGTTTTATAGAAAAGTGTTTCACATTTTAAGTTTATAATGATCAAAACATCTTTTCCTGTTTGATTTTGTTTTTCTTCTGTTTCAGCTTCTTACTTATAGTTATTATTTGTCAACTGTTTTGAGTTATAAATGTAATAAGTAATAATTTTTTTATAATCTTAATTTCTTTCTAGTGGAAATGTTTTCTGCTCACCAGAAGTAGCACCAACTTTAGAACAAATTGATCATTCATTTGGAGCTACACATCCAGGAGGTGAATAAATTTTAATTCAGCTACACACTTGAATAGTTACTTTTTTAATCTCAAATTTTTTTTTCTGAAGATTTTACTTGCAGCTTTTTAAATTTCGGTAATGAAATTTACACATTATAATCTTGAATTTTGAAATATTAAATAGATAAAAATAATTGTGAATATAAATTGTGTAAAAATATCTTTCTACTGTGTAAATGTAGTGTAATGTTGCTAACTTCACTACAGTTAAAACGATTCTTTAAAAATATTTTTCAATTAATTTTTGAAAATGATTTACAATAAAACATGTTAGATTTTTAAAATTATATATCTATTCTTGATTATCAGATATAATTTAGACATAAATTCTTGAATATTTTATGTGGTTTCATTGCAAGAATTAGAAATCATTTGAAATTTTATTGGGTTTTATTTTATATTATATATAAAATAATGTGTAAGGGCTATACATATAAAATGATTTCATATATTTAATGACACATTCATATGTTTTGTACTTCATATTGTTCAGAATTTTATTTAATAATTGGACATAGTTTTATTTGATTTTTATTTGGTTAGATGGGTGTAAGCGATAAATTGCCCAATGTTGCTATCAGCCCCAAAATATTGATGAGGAATATTGAACAAAAAATATTGAATCATTGACATCAGATACAAAATATCATCAATTGTGAAAATTTCTCCTCCTCCTCTGTATGGTTTTGTAGTGATTCAGTAAAATTAGAAACAACTAACAGTAAGTAGCTTTAATTTGTGCATCCTGCATGTCGTCATCAAAAGTGTTTGATGAGATTTGTGCCTGGATAATCAAAACACATCCTTATTTCATAAAAAGCTAACAAAATTTTATAATTTGTATCAAATGGAAAAATTATAATATTTCATGATAAGTCAGTACTAAAATAATGGATAACTTCTATATGGTAGATTTAATTTCATATCTCAAGATCTATAGTAAAAAAAAATGAGCAAAAGAATATTTCTATCATGTTTATATATTTAAGTATTTTTAAGATTAAGTATTAAATATTCAATTTGTGGAAAATGGAAGAATTATATTCTTATGGAGATAATATGGAGGAAAACAATTCATTGTATACTTGAACACATATTTAAAATTTACGTTAAAGATGTTAACACTGAATTACTATAACCTTTATGGAATAAAAAAAACGTTTTTTCAAAAAAAAATCTCTTGTATTGTACATAAATAAACAAATAGATTTAACAATGTTATGCTCATAACTAATATCTTAATAGCTATTCTTATGTAGCCTTTTAGATATGACTAGCGTTTACCCGCGGCTCCGCTCGCGTTGATGTCTTTAAATAACTGTCAAAGTCATAATCATTATCATAAGAAAGTAAATAATATAATATGGTAATTTTTTTTATTGCTTGACTGGAACCAATAAAATTTAAAATGTCTTAAATTGAGCTTAGTTTAAAAAAACTGAAAACGTAATTTACTATAATAATTAACAACAAATATTCAATAACTTAAACTATTAATATTTTTAAAAATCGAAAGTATCTACGTTTAATATATAATTCCTCTTCAAAAGAACTCAAAACAGAATATTATTCTAAGATGCTACTGTATACCATATTGTATGCTCTTCCGTCAGTTGCAAATATGTGAAGATTTGGGTATTGGACACACCGATCAGGCTACATATAGTTGGTCATGGGAAAAACATTGCATTTCCAAATGCACCCCTGCTACCTGAAATGTTAGCTTTGTTAATAGCAACAGTAAAACTAGAAATTGAACTTGTTTGAATGGAAACGATAGGTCAGTGGGGATACTCGGAATTCGAGGTATGATAACACTATCCCTTTTCATGGCATATGTTCAAATATAGGCACCAAGTATATTCTGCATCAGTTTTGTGATCCAAAGCCTCATTCCTTTACATAGTCGAGATTTTGCATAACTGGTACATTTAGTTTTAATTGAAGTTTATGTGAGGGTACACCCGAAAGTTCAAGTGAATTTAAAGACTCCGTGGGATATGAAGTACTTTGTTCTTTATCCATGATTGTATTCATTGATAAATATTTCTTCAATCCCCCTCCCCCGCACGTCGTTTAAATTTTCAATGTTGATTTTTTGGACAATGTCATTGTTAGGCGCCAATATTGAACTTGCGCGCAACCCCTGATCCTAATTTAAATTTTGTTGCAAGCCCCGGGTAAATTTAAGCAATAAGATTTACATCATTTTCTTCTACATTACAAAATTCTCTGAAAGTAAAATATAACCTCCAGCATTTGCGTCCAAACATCCATAACCAAATTTCAATAGCGTCTCTGCATAATGTTCCGAATTTAAACCATAGCAACTGCTATCTTCTGGGTTTTTCTGATGGTCCTTAATAATAAGTTTAGCAAAAACGTTTTTCCGGTTCCTCCAGGGGCGTCAAGAAAAAAGAGTGCACCACTGCCAGATTCTAGTTTGCGTAACACTTGTTGGAAAAAGTGACTTTGTTCTGGAGTTAATTGAGGGATAAATTCTGTTACTTGATGCTGCAATGCTATAAAATCGTAGTTTAATTCTCAAGTAATTTTATTATCGAAGCCATTTCCGTCGACACGTCTAGGGCATTCCAAAAACATGTAGCTTCTTCCTAATCATTCTGAAAACCTTTATAGCGTTTCATTGTAGATGTGTTCATTGAAAGGCATATTTGGTTGTTTTTCGTCGCAAAATATCTTCCGTCATGTAGTCTTTGTACTTATTCCAAAAGGTTTGAGGATTAGAAAGACTGAAGATAAAATAAGTATTGCGTAAAGGCTCCCTAATTTTATTCGGCGAGTGACATTATATGGATGCCTCCATAGTATATCTTCAAAGTAATACCTCCATGTAAAATATCTAGGTTCAGTATAAGTGAAAAATTTGGTACAAAATATGAATATTGTATAATTAGGTTAAAAAAATTCACAGTTATAAATACTTTCAAAACTAATCAATTTAATCAAAACTACTAAAGTAATCAAAACTTTTTATGAAACTGTCAATTAATATTACCATAGAACTTTCAATATCATGCACGCGCAATTCGCTAAAACTTTATTTTGTTTCCCTCTTAAAAAGTGGGAGAAAATTTGCATTGAGATATCTGGGATTGTCGGAATAGAGAACTTCTTAGCCAACTTGGAAATATTTCTCAAAGTTTGAGTTTGACATTTAACAATCGTAACTTAATAAACGTTAGACGTTTAATAAAAAACCATTTAAAAAATTGTTTTTTGTAAAGATGCTAAATTACACTATGTTTCAGTTATTTGTTACAAATGTGAGAAAATTTTATTAAAATTTCCATTACTGACCAAATGCATAATTTTGCACCAACTTGGCGGGAAGTAAGCAACATCAACGTTTTACCCGCATAGCTCCCGTTCCCGTAGGAATAATGAGATAAAATATATCTTATGTTACTTGCTGATAATGTAGCTTTCCATTGGTGAAAGAATTTTTAAAATCGGACCAGAAGTTCCCGAGATTAGCCTGAAAAAACAGACAGACAGACTAAAATTTTAAAAATTGATTTTTTTATATAAGTACCGTATTCACCTTCAAATGCATTTAGTAAAAAGCTGCTAATTTGAAATTACAAACAGACACTTCAATTTTATTTATTTGTATAGATTAATCATTTGATAGTAGCAGATTTGTAAAATTTTAAAAATTGTCTATTTTTATCTCTATATTATGTATTGTGGGAGGAGCTTGGGTAGAGAGTACTCATAACTTCATTTAATGTAGTACATTATATATAATGTATGAAATGCTATATTTTTCTTTTATCAAGAAAATTTGTGCTATGATTTGTCTTATCTGTGTTCAACTTATGTTTGTAAAAATGCTTTTTGCATGTGGAATGAAATTTGCATGTAATTTTTCTAAAAACCCATTTGTCCTTTTTTTTTTATCAAATCTACCATTATGTGAATTCCTTATGTATGGCATTGAGATTGCTTTTTTATTTATTAAAATTACAAAGGGGGTGGGGAGTTTGGTATTAAGAAAACATTTTGATAAACTAATGTCACCTTTCTAAAAACGAACTAATTAATTCTTATACCAGGGTAATGCTTCTTTTAATTCTAACTCTACTTTTAAATTAATGCAAAGTTCTTAAAATTCTGTTCCATTTTATTTTCCTGGTTATGTATTGGCTTGCTAAACCTGCATGTTTTTCTTTTATGTAACTACTAATTTTTATATTAGGTAGTTCTGTGCTTCCTTATAAAATTCCTTACTTGGGTTCTACTGGGCGAAAACTGTGGCTTAAGAATTCTTTTACAGGTATAGTGATTATACAAAACCAACAATAAAAGAAATTAATAATATGATTTCTTAATTTCAAAATCATTTTCACCTAATTTAATAAATTAATTTTTACAAAAAAAGGATGTGTATAGGAAAAATTGGGAAATTGGGATGTGTATAGGAAAATTGTTAGTTCTTTATTTCCGTTAAATCCAAGTTAATATGCATCAACTAATATGAGCAAGTAATGAATTCAACTTTAAAAGAGGTTCATGTAATATATTTCCAACTAACAAGTAGTACTAACACAAATTTTTAGATAGAAGGAAGAAGTGCAATAGATTAAATCAAATGTTAATTCTAATGAAAAAAATTCTATAAACTTTTTAGTTTAAGAAATATGTTATTGGAAAAGGCAAAATGGAAAGAATTTAGTTTATATTCCACAAATTTGTATAAATCCGATTGTTAGAAAATTTAAAAACATTTAATTAATTTTTGTATGAATTTATCTCAAGATTCAGAAAATTTTGTGTTCTGCATTGTCATTAAGTGAAGGTCATCTTTTTCTTTTTGTATATTTGAATTTTCAAGGCTTAAAGTCTTCATGATGAGAAATTTTTTTCTGGAAGGCGACAGAAGGCATCTGTATTTTCAAAATTTTTTTAGTCCATTGATCTTCACTTAAAAAAAAAAATTGGTTCATTGTGTGGCAAATGTTTTATAACTATTATTGAATAAATATGTTATCAAAACCATTATCTTGAGAGAGAATTTTAGAAAGGATTTTCTATGAATTTTGTTTAGATGTGCAATCAAATATTTAAATATCGTAAAATCCGGCATATAATGCGCACTTTTAACACAAAAAAATAAGATCAAAATTTTCGAGTATAAATATTTAGAGAGAGAAAGGATAGCTTCAAAAATAAAAAATAAAAGCAATGAGCATAAAAAAATTAGACTTTTACATTGATGGGAGTGCTTTTTATTTACATTAAATGGCATTCCTAATGAACTTAAAAGGTTGTACTTCTTGAAGTGCACTATTTTTTCAAAATCTTGGAATAATGCCTTGAATAAATATTTCAAAACATAAGGGCATTGCTCGCATACATTTCAGGTTCCTTCATAAAAAGGGGGTGCACGTAATACAGTGAATGTACCGAAAAACTAAAAAATGCAGCTTGAAAGTATAGGTGTGAGTTATATGCCGGATTTTAAGGTAGTTCAATTTCTGGATATCTGTAAATTCTTTTTGGTAAAGGTCACATAATTAAATACTATGGGTGAATACCATACCTTGAATCACAAATTGCAAATGTGTAAAGTTTTGACACTTTCTAAGCTGTTATTTTGAACTGTCTTTTAAATTATGGTTATCGAATAAAAATATTAGCACTGCAATTGTATGTTAAAAGCTTGAAATTTGTAAGTGTTTTCTAAAATCTTTTTATTTTTGATAATCTAAGACATAGTTATAATTAGGACTCAAATAACAAAGGTTTTTCTGTTATGCTCTTTTTTGTTCTGAAATTCTATTTATGATTGAATAGTTAAGTTACTAGATATTGGTAGACCGCGGTAGACTGGTGATTATAATTACAAACTCATGGCCAGCATTTCATGAGTTTTAACCCTAGTGCCTTGTAGATTCACAATGTAGAGGGGCTGATGCATGATTAATAGGTCGAGGCTCCAAGTCTTCCCTGACTTGGTGTGGTAGTTTGGAGAGGGAGTGCCAGCTCAGGTGTCATTCTTGTCATTTGACCTTGATTCAAATTATGAAGTTCATTGCCAATTGCCTTTATGTTACTTTATAATGAGGCATTAATAAACATTCACTAACTACTAGATATTGTTATTCATACATGGCAGTTATTGTAATAGTATTTATTTAATAATTGTAACATCTTTAATTGGCCCCTAACTGTAAAGTTTAAATTTTCCACTTAAAATTTCTATAATTAAATGTTTTTTTATTGTTTGAATTTAAAATCTGTTTAATAGTATGGGCACCCTTTTCGGGTGTGAAATATTTCATGAGCACAGTTACATTTAGCAGTTATATAAAGAGAAAAATATTAGAACTAATTTGGGCATTTTGTTTTTAATTTTAAATATATTCTTTGCAAAAGTTTCGGCATTTGTAAAATGTTTGTATGTGTGTGTTTTGAAAATGTTTTGTTGCTTCAAATTTTGTTTTTTGTCCTGTGGGCTTTGTTGCTCTTAAAATGTTTTAAATATCAATAATATTCTTAAACACCATTTATAAACTTTATTTTCCATTATTATTTCTAGAATATCATTCATCTCAACAAGTATTTGTATTAAACTTCCGGGGCCTCACATTTGCATTTGCCATAGATCCTAAATTACAGGTAAAGTGAATTATTTTGAAATCTAATGAATATTTATACTGCAGATATCATATAGAGGAAAATTACATTAAATTTCATATTACCTGAATATAAAAATTTTTAAATGCTTCAATAATAGTTAATAAGCAACATTTAACAGTCTGTGTTAAGTAAGATACTATACTTTTAAAATATTAATTCCATTTTATTTTAGTATTTATTTAATAATAGAGAATAAATATCTTTTCCTAGAGGATATAATTTCATGTTGGGGGGAGCATTTGTGTTTTAACCAACTATTTAAAATTATAATGTTTATCTAATGTTTTAATGCAATTGAAGATATCACTTTTTGAAAATTTAATTTTGTTTTATTCTTGGTTCATGCCTGCAAGAAATCCTTAAAAATTAATTTATTAATGTATTAATATGCATATATATATATATATATATATATATATATATATACATGTAAAGATAAATGTTGTGAATGTCAATTTAGTTTTTTTAAAGATTTTTATTAAGTTAAGACTTTAATTAAAACACGCAAATTTTACTTTTGGACTACAAGTATTTCTAAAGATGATTTAGTTTGTATTAGTTTTTGAATCTAATGAAAATTATGTATGCCTTACAGTTCGAAAATGCTTATAAAAATGTATTGGACATTAGAGAAAGAATAGTAAAATTACAATACATATCAATTTCTCTAAAAAGCAGTAGCATTTAACACTTATGATATAAATTGACTTATTAACCATTTCTTTTAAAATAATTTGTATGATCTCTTATTTTATTGTAATAAGCATAACCAAACATAGCTTTAGCAGCCCTATTAAGGTTACTTAAACCAATCAGATATTTTCTGATCAAGTAAGTATCAACAATGTTTCAAGAATTGTAATCTTGTTGACAGCTTAGCATAAAATATACTGAAGATTGCTTTGAAGTATACACCATCGGGCATCACCCTTATACATATATACAGACCAGTGGCGTAATGTATGCCCCAACACCAGGGAAGGGCAGGATTCTAGGGGCCCAAAGCCTTACTGACACAGAGTATGCAATCCTTTATAAGATCAGTCTTAGGGCCCAAAACCTGACTTCACAGGGGACCCCTAATTTTCTCTGTTATGTCACTGATACAGATCATTCCTTTTATTAATACAGATTCTAAAAACTGTGCAATGTACTAAAATAAAACTGAATTAAAATTTGAATTTTTAATAAGAAAATATTTCATGTATATTTGAGGAATACTGAAATATATATGTGTATATGAATAAATTTGTAACAAAAACTTTACTTTTCATTTCAAGTTCAATTGAATTCAATATGTATCTCATTATGAACTAAGTGGAATATGTGTGTTGGAACTTATGCATAATATATTATTCATCACACTCTATTGAATTTACAATCTAGTATATGTGTATCATACAATTAATTGATATTGTATCTTGCAACATTTTTTACATTTTAATTAATGAGTTTAAATAATCTTTTGGTTAATATTGCTCATTAATCCCTATATAATAATGCATCAAATAAAATATTACTAATTAATTATAGAAATTATATAGGTTAATAATTAACCCATTCAGGACTGGCAAAAAGAGAAAGATGGGCTCTCCAAGCTCACCTGCTCTGAGAGTATATATGTATGGGGATTGAGCAATTTTCCTGTTAAGCCCAATGTTATTTTAAAAATTCACATAAAATCATTACTGCAATAAAATGCAGGTTTAAACTAAACTGGACAGGTTAATACAGTTTAAAACTAGATTTTTTTTTATTGAATTTACATTACATTTCAAAAATTTCTATACTTATTTTAGGTTTTTTATTGTATTGCATGAATAAATCTTTTATTGTAAAAGGATATGTTGAAGAAAATGGATGTTAAATTTAGTATCTTCTTAAAATTTTATTAGATTTTTTTTTCATACGATATCCTTATAAATTTGCTTAATATATTCAAAAATCATTATAAATCATTCATATAGCTGCTTTTTACTAATAGGTTTCACTTTTAATGTCGAAGATGTAAAAATTAAAATGTTGATAGGATTTTACTTAAAAAAGGTAGTAGGGATATTTTGCTTTGGGGGAAATTTAGCATATGAAATAGGAATTTTCTTTTATGAAATAATCTTTTATTAGTAATTTATGAAAAATAACTGACCATTATTCCGTGAATCAATAAAAAACACTTAGGAGTCATGCCATGCATCAAAAGATAGCAAATTTGGCAACTCTATTAAACTAATTAAATGAACACTAATATAATTAATATATTTTTTAGAAAAGTTTGATCTTTTTTCAGAATTAAAATTTTTAAATGCTGTGATTTCCAATATACTTAGGAGTAAGTGAAAGAAGTAAATTTATGAAATGTATATATTAAATGGGTACTTATGATTATTTTCCTTTTATGGATATGCAGTCAAAAAAGTTTTGAAATCACTGTTCTGATGTGTAGACTAAAGAATGACACATTTCTAATTTCTAGTACATATACTTCAACATAATTATGATTCTGTATTTGTTAAATACTAAAAGGACATAACATCGACATTTTAAATATTAATTTATTTATAAAATACTGTATTAATTTTCTTTAATAAAAAAAAGTTTTCCTGATGGAAAAATTTGGGAGAATCTTTTCACAGTATTTTCATGTTATTTTTTATTTTACAGCCAAGTTCTCATCAACCAAAGTTTAATGAAAATGTGAGTAATGATTCATTAAACAAGTGATAATGTTAAAATAAATAATTATGCAAAAAGTATATGAATATGGTTCTTTAGGCTGATTTTTCCCTCTTGAATGTTCTTTTTTAGCCCAGATATGCCCATGGAGTTGGAAGTCTTCAATTTGGATCATTTCCTGTTGTCTCCAAAATGTCCATATACAGTGGCAATAGTCTTTCTGAAACAAGGTATTACAGCCTTTGAATATCTAACAATTTTTAAACATGTGTGTGACTTAAAAAATTAGAATTTTGATATTATAAGTTGTAATTTTATTGAAAATCAAATTTTAATTTCTTGAATATTATATGTGTTAAGGGGACATGGTATGATTTACACAAAATTTTTTAATTTAATGATTTTCATAATTTTTTTGGTTGCCTCCTATGTGTATGTATGATGTAAAACAGATTTTGTGCTCAAAATTTCATAAAAAGCTAACCATTTAATTTTTTATGGGAAAAATGTTGAAATTTATGAAGTGATTTTAAAAGGCTTCTCCTCCTACAAAAATTGATATTCATATATGAAATTTGATTTACAAGTACATTTAACTATGTATAACAAAAGTTGGTATGGTTTTGTGATAACATGATTGATATTGGTGCAATACTTCTTTTTATGAATGCTTATAGAAAATTCTTTAAAAAGTGTGTAAATTATTAATTCAATTATTTTTTTAAAAAAATAAGTATTGCTTTTATTGAAAAATGCATTCCAAATTTTGTTCTATGTACTATTAGCAACCAGTGAAAAAATTACCCAAGTATTAAGCACATTAGAAAAAAAGCCTTAGCATTTTAAATGAAGATGAATTAGTTATTTTATTTTTCTGAGATAAGTCAGTTTAAAGTTTTGATTTGCAATTGTGTGGGATGTGAGTAAAAACAAATGTAAAAGTTATCACAACTCTGCGTTTTTTAAACTTAGAGCTTTCAGATTTTGTGAGTTTGTAGAAAAGTATTTAAAAAATAATTTAGATTAAAAAAAAATTAAATTTGATTTTTGACCGATTTTTGTCAATTAACTAACCAGCAAATCACAACTATTTAATAAATATTGTGAAATGATTGAGCTCCACACTAAAATTCTATTTTTAAGAGATTTCACAATTTTTTCTTTTAGTTATCTATGGCTTTACATTGTATATTTCTTTTATTACTTTCATGAAATGAAAATTTTATATAAAACTACAATATGTGCACATATGTGCATTCACAAAGTAAGTTGTTTCATGCAAAAAAATATACTTTGACATCATGAATTACACTTCTTACACTATTTTTTGTCATAGTTATCACTAACATTGTGACATTTATTGGAACATACAATCAATTTGAAGGAACCACTTTGGTAAAACCAGGTGCCCTGCAATGCAAGGAATTGCCACACAGACTGCTCAACCTCAGCATTGTTTTGGAAATTTCATCCTGAGAATGTGAATTTCAATTTTGGGAACATAGGAAGATCTGATAGGGCAATGTTATTTTCCTTTGTGATTGTAGAGGGATGCCCACTTCGACTTTCATCTTCCTCAGTCTGTCTTTCTTCTCTGAACATGCAATACCATCGACCAATCATTTGACGAGACATGTACTCTTCCTCATACATGATCTATAGATGTTCATGGAAGACATGCACACACTAGTCCTACATGCCCATTCATGATGGATAACAGTACTCACTTCCATTGGCAACCATGTTGTCAGCACGTCTGCCTACCATTATGTTTTGTACTCGAATAACCTCAGGCACCCTGGTCTGTTGCTGCTCTCTCTTCTTTGATGTTCTACGAATGTGTTATTGCTCCTATGCTAACTGTCATTTAACCAGCAACAGATGTGGTTTTTATGATAACTGGGTTTTTTTTCCACCTGGTGTGCCATCTTCCCTCTAAAAAAATTGCATAACTTTCTTTTCAAACATCTCTCGTTATAGGACTTTCCTTCGTTTAACGTATGTGATGCATTGTCATATTGTGTTTTTGCACTGAAATTGAGCTTGTTCTATTTTTTGTTATGTTATTTTTGTCTGTAAAGAGTTGAGAATCAAGAGACCAAAAATAGTCCTGTCATTAAGGGGACTTGTCACTCCTAAAAATTTTCAGCTCAGTATTTTTTAATTCTTTCACAACATTGCCAAATTGTCTTGCTTGCTGTGAAAAACTTTAACTTTCTGATAAAATTTTTGGCTATTTCAAGTCCTTGTAGAGTTTATTTTTTACTTTCCTCACGTTGTTAATATGTATATTTTATTACCTTTATTCTAAAATGAGAAACAGGGGAAAGTTTATGCTCACTACTTTAAATTGAGGCAAGATTGTTGTAGATAAAAGAATAATAAAATAAAAATGGTTTAAAAAAAAACTTTATTTTGAAAAATTTAATGAAAAACTTGTTAATAAATGTGGGAAATTTTGGAAGAAATTTCTGATTATGTACAATGTCCCATGAAAAGACTCACCTACTCATGATTTTGTGATTTAGTGAAAAACATTTGATCTTTGTCTTGTAGGTTTGTTCAATAATAGTAAAGTACATTTTGCTTTAAAATCTAGGAAATTAGTAGAAAGAGTATATGGCATAAAGATATTTAAATGAATGTATTTTTTTTCTTATTTGTAAGTAATTTTTCCCCTTTGTGCCGTAATAATTAGTTATGACAATAAAAAAAATCATCATTTCGAAGGGGTACCAGTGAAGGTTAAGTCTTGTAGATCCATATGTACTGAAGCTTGTGTATGGTATTTACATGTGTATATAGTAGAAAATATATTAATTCGACCAAAGACTGATGCCATGGTTTATGGATAATTAGGAAGTATTAGTTTTACCATATTTATTCAAATCTAAGCTGCACTTTTCTCCCAATGTTAATGAACTGAAAATCAGGCGTGGCTTAGAATCGAAAGCAGAAAAACTCCTTGGGTGGGAAATGGAATATGATATTGATGGTTAGAGGAATTAGGGGGTCTTGTATGTGTTTAAAAGCTTTTAATACCTGTAAAATAAATAATTATCTACTTCTTATTAGTTCTCTTAAAAAATTTTAGAATTTCCTAAATATCATATGTTTTAATCATTTTACACCATCTTATTTTTTCACCAAAACACATTGAGAATTTGGGGTGCAGCTTAGAATCAATAGTGGCTTATGTTCAAATAAATGTGGTAATTTTGTTGAATAATCATACATGTCTTTGAATTCTTTAGGTGGTTAATTGATATTTTTGTTTGAAATATTGTGAGCATGAATTCATCAAAATAGTTGAGAATGTCTTTTACAAGCTCATTTTGGAATTTTCTATTATTGCAAGGATCTTAATCAGTATGAAAATTGTAGATTTTTAATTTTATGTGCTTCAATTTTTTTAAAAATGTTTTATTTAATCTTGGAATTTTTTATTATTATATTTTCAGAGCTCCTTCTCTTCCAAATAATAGCTTTTGCAATCACTGCTACTTAGAAAATCTAGATGTTTTGAGGGAAGGAGATGAAACAATTGGAATTAAACTTCGCATAATAACTGAAGGTACATTTGTTTAAATAGATTTAGTATAGAAATATATGGAGCAATATTTATATTTAATTTTTATGACTAAAACTATTAATATTATTTTTTGATTAATCAATCATATTTTTTTTCTGAAGATTTGGATTCTAATAAGTTGTTGGAATTCCGCAAGCAGATTATGACAAAAGTTATTAAATTTGGAGATTCTGCTCAGGTAATTTTGTATTTGTGTACCTAAATTTGCTTCTAATTGGTTAAAAAAAGTAAGCAATAAAAAAGCTAATGCAAATGAAACTTAGAAAAAGTGAAAGGGATCAATGATTCTTGTAAAAAACCCTAGGTTTTAACTTTAAAAATGATATTAAATTACTTTTGTTAATATAGTTTTGAATGAATATAATGAAGTTTTTTGTTAAATATTTGGGAAAGTTCTTATAAATTCTAAATAGCTATATTAAAATGAAATCTTTCTTTAATGCTCCAGAGCAGTGGTTTCCACCCCGGTCCACTGACTGATACCAGTCCTCAGATTAAATGGTGCCGAGCCGCCAGAGTAGCTTTAAAATATTTCTGTTTTATTTGCTGTGGGGTATTTCTCTTGGGTTAGTGTGACCTTCCTTGTAAATCACTTTATGTTCCATGATGAATCAATTTATATTCATTTTTTAGTGTAATTGTATTCTATTTTGAAGACATATTTAAATACAATTAAATTAAAATTATTAAATCAAAAAGATCTAGAATATAAATAATCAACATCTGCCACCCTCAGCAGGCTGCAGTAAAATTATCAAACATTGACCCGTCCGCAGCAATAAAAGGTTGAGAATCACGACTCTATAGGTTCAAAAATTAACACCATGCTTATATGAGAGGGTTACCTAAAAGAAACTGAACTTATTTTCCTTGTATTCATTTATTCAAATTTTAAGCATAAACCTTCAAACTATTTCTAAATACTCTCCACTTGCACTAATACACTTGTCTAATCTTTTGCTCCATTTTTGAAAACATTGTTTAAATTCATTTTTTGTGATGTTTGACAACTTATCAGTCATTTTTTTCTTCAACATCAGCAAAACTTTTCATTTCATATTTCTTTTCATTTTGGAAATGAAAAAAAATCACAGGGGGCAAAGTTGGGTGAATATGGGGGGGGGGAGATAGGAGTTATGCAGTTTTGTATTTGTTCAGCACTCAGCAGTTACATCAGGAATTTAGCACTCACTTCTTTTATTCCCAAATCTTGTCGAAATTCGTTTTACTGAACTCCAAGTCACTCTCGACCGCTCTACAGTTTCTTCAGTGGTCTTTCTTTTATTTTCCTTGATGATTTCACAAATTTTTCCAACATTTTCATGTGTTTGGGCCAAGTAAAGATGACCAGAACAAGGTTTGTCTTCAACTGACATTTCACTAATTTTGAAATGGGAAAACCTTTCAAATACTCGAGTTCTCCCCATACTGTTGTCCTTGTACGTCATTTTAAACATTTTAAGAGTTTCTGTTCCACTTTTTCTGAGCAAAAAGCAGAACTTCACCACACACTATTCACTGAAACCAGCCATTGCAAAAACAATGATCACACAAAGCAATTAAAAGATATAAAGCTCGCAAAACTAGTTTTCATAATCTTCAGTTATTGTGTTGAGCTTATTGATTCAGGAATGTTATCTCAGTTATTTCCTAGATGTGATATTACAAAAGCTCTGTGCACCAAAAAATTAGGTTTCTTTTAGATACCACCTCGTACACCTTTATTTCAAAATAAAATGATTGAATTAATATTTGCTTCAAAGAATGAGAAGGGGAGAAAAAAACTAACCAGAACATAAAATTTATTTATGGTTAAGTTATTTTCTGTGAAAAGATTTAAAAAATCCATATATATTACTTTTTATAGTAAATTCCCCCTCCCCCCGGATATCAAATTCATAAGTGGCCGCAGTAGCCTAGTGATCATGATTAGGGAATCGCTGCAGGCATGTCATGAGTTTGAGTCTTAATGCCACTGAAGACCTGCTGCGTAGAGGGGTAGAGACAACTAAATCTGTTGAGGCTCAAAATCCTCCTATTGATGCAGTGTGTATGGAGTGGGGGGGGCAACTCAAGCATTGCTCTGGTCACTTGACCATAGTTCTAAATTACAAGATCTGTCACCAATGCTGTAGAGTGCAACATTAATAAACACTCTTTAAATCCACAATTAAAGAAATAATTTTGAAAAATTCTCTCTGAATGTAAAATAAAGTTAAATATTTTCTGTGACCTATTCCTTCTTTCGTATGCATTTTTATTTTGAATTTAAAGGGTTTTTTAAAAAAATTTTATTGATATATCCATACAATATATATATAATATAATGGAAAGCAATTCCATGACATATAAATATATTTATATTTGTATGTCATAGAATTGCTTTCCATTTTATTTTTTCTGAGTTCAGGTGTTTTATTTTTGTTTTTTTCACATCAGTAATAGTTTTACTTGGAACATTAGTTTTAATTCTTTGTAATATCTTAAGCTTGGTAGTTCAGATGATTTCTGATTATAATTTGTTGTAGATATTCAAAGCATTTCGGTTTCTTCCCCAAAAAAGAAAGAGAATTAATTCTCTTAAGAATGTTCTATATTTAGATATCTCCATAACATCAGTATCTTGTTTTGAAAATTGAAAACAAATGCAAGTGTTATTTTTTACTATGTTTTGATAAATGATCTCAATTCATTGATTTCAAGACTAAATTTATTTAAATTCTCTTTCAAAATGCAGCAGTGTTATTTAAGGGCTGTTTTATGTTCATTTGTTTATGTTTGTTAACATAATCAAGTATTTTATTTTCCATTCAATTTTTGTGTAAAATAGATCTGAACTGTCAGTTTTTATTTATTTATTTTGTTTCTTTAAAAAATAAGTTTATGTTAAGCTTGTTTGTGCTCATATAAATGTCTTATTTTCTGTGTAAATAAAAGAAAAACACATTATTGGGAATATATTTTGTATATTAAATGGTGATCATGTTACTATTTCAGGATGTCACCAGTGCTTTAGGATCTCCTAGTAAGGTCTTCTACAAATCTGAAGACAAAATGAAAATTCACTCTCCAAATTCACACAGATATCGAAAATGGAGTTGCTCAGATTACTTTTATAATTACTTCACATTAGGCCTAGTAAGTACTTGCATAAGAATTTTTTTGCTGAGATATTTTATTATTTAATGTTTACAATGCTTTATGTATTTTTGGAATTGTAAATCATTACTTGCTTTATATTTTTTTTACTATATTATTCTTGTAATGTATTAATATTGGCAGAAGTAATTATTAAATAAAACTTGAACGAAAAAATGTCAAATTTCGATTTTTTATCTATTTTTAAGGAGATATGATAGGATCTCACAAATTTTTTAATTTTATGGGTTTTAAGATTCTTTTGATTGCCCCTATGTGTATGTATTATGTAAAACACATTTTGTGCTCAAAACACCATAAAAAACTAACCAATTAATTTTTTAAGGAAAAAATTTAAGAAGTGATTTTGAAATGCTGTCTCCCTACAAAAATTGACATATATGAGATTTGATTTTCAACTATACTCATGTCCACACAAAATTAAGGTCATTAACACAAAATCTAGGAAAACTGATGAACTATACTTGCTGTATTGCCATGAAATTTGGCATAGAGACGTATTACAATGTGAGAAAGAATCTTTCAACATAAACATATAGAAAAGATTTTAATTTTTAATTAAGATACAGGATATATCAAGAAGAGTGAAATCATGAATCAGAGATAAAGCATTTAACTCGTTAAAAGTCTGTCTAATTTGATGTGTAACCACCTTGCACCCGCATACAAGCTTCATAATGAGCTGTTATATTGTTTATGAGGGTGTCAATAAATATTTGTGGCAATGAAGCCCATTCTTCTAAAAGCACAGCTTTTGACTCCTTGGGAGTCCTGGAAGGGGGGCTAGGATGAGAAATGACTTTTCCTAGACTATCTCAAATATGTTCAATAAGATTTAGATCTGGAGACCTCAAGGATCAATCCATATGGCAAATATCCCATCCCTAATGAAATTTATCAACAGTTCTGTGTGGCTGCACATTTTCGTCCATAAAAATGTAGTCCAGCCCCAAGCACCCAGAAAAACCTCATACATGCTTCTAGGATCTCATTCATATAGCACTGTGAGTTGACAGTACACATATAAAAAATGTACAGGGGTGTACAACTGTTCAGCATTATGCTACCACACACAAGGATTCCTTTGGGACAAAATCTGTCTATTTTTGTCATCAAGCTCCACTTTCTCTCCAGATGAAGACTCAATGAGAATCATCTAGTCTGGTGAATTTTGACTCATTACTGTAAAGAACACGCCTCCATTCTTGTAGTGTCCACTACTGATGTTTGGAATTGATTCCACAGCCGGGAGACCATTTTTGGGCCACCTTTGCTTGAGATTGGCCAGATTCATGCCTGTCAACAGTTCTTCATTTTAAGGAATTAACCAAATGATTATGAGCAGTCATCTTACTGCTAGCAGGCTAACTTGTTTGCTTAAATGCAATATTCACAAAACTGCATGTAAAATTCTCATATGCTTAAACTGTATCGATTCAGTAATTCTGCTAAAACTCATGCTAAACAACATCTTTTCCTAAACTTTTGTTGATATTGTACTACCCATTTTTCAAATGTATTGAATACAAATTCCACTATTTTTTCTGAAAGCAATTTAAAATTATGACAAAAAACATGTTTGTGACCTTAATTTTGGACATGGGTGTACGTCAAACTATGTATGACAAAAGTTGGTATGGGTTTTGTGATAACATGATTGATATTCATAAAATACTTCTTTTTATGAGTGCTTATTGAAATTCTTTAAAACATTATACATTTTAAATTCAACTATTTTTAAAAAATAAGTATTGCTTTGATTTAAAAATGCATACCCCAATTTTTGTTACGTGTATTATTGGTAATACTGAGAAAAGTATTACAAAGCATTTGGCACAGTAGAAAAAAAAGCCTTAGCATTTTAAATGAATTGGATATACCATTGGGATATGAATAAAATTGGTCAAAAAATTTGGAACTTTCAAATTTTGTGAGATTATAGAAAAGTATATAAAGGATAATTTAGGCTTTAAAAAGATTAGATTTGATTTTGAGATTATAGATTTTTATTGACAAAAAGACCAATTGAATCATACTGTGTTCCCTTAATGTGTTAAAACATCTTGAACTACATGCTTTTTTAAATGATTTTTTTTGGAGTATTGAATGTGTGTGTATGAAATATGTTTAATATTGAATATTAATTTTAAGTATTATACATCTGTTTTTAAATTATAATGTGGCAGTGGTCTTAATTTTGTGATCAATATTTCTTATTTTGAATATTTTCTAATTTTAAAACATACAAAAGAGAAAATAATATAAAACTCTTCAAACCTCTTATTTTATGGTGATTGACATTTTTGTTTTGTGACACATAACCCTAATATGCAGCATTAATTAATATAGTTTTCTCTGAAGATAATTGTTTGTCAATTTGCAATATACAGTAGAACGTCGTTTATCCGAACGTTTATTATCCGGAGCATCAAATATCTGGACGAAAGTCCGGATATGTTTTTGAACAGTACAATGCTCGCCAGTTGTTTTGCGGGAGGCCCAAAGTGACGGGAAAACACAAGGTGATGGATATTTGGAGAATTTCAGTTGGTGTGATTTGGTAAACATCTGTGCGCAATATTAGGTCAGTTTGTTTCCAAGTGAGGGGGTGTATACGTGCTCTTTTGTTGAGTTTTGTTGATGTAGAAACTTGGATGGCATACGTTGAAGAAGACTGTGGATTTTTCAAAAGCTAAATAATGAAGAGATTGTGACTTCCGTGCAAGAAGAATCCGACCCTGTCGACAATGAAACGGATAAAGACGAGGATAACAAAAACAACGAAAGTAGCAAGGGTCCACGAAATGCTGACGCGTTTTCTGCATTGGTATGAACAACAATCACAGAGCTGTCCTACTCAACTACTGCTGCTCAAGAGACTACTACTGCTGCTGTCCTACTCAACTCTTTAGCGAAAAAACGAAGGTGTTCAATGGTACAGCGAAAAACAAGTGATTATTTTCGACAATAAAAGTAAAATTGCGACATTTTGCACCTATTTTACTTTTTCTTCCAGCACATATCCCACATGTGATGATTTTCAATATTCATATAGTGTCCGATTTCATATACTGCATGGATCGCGTTCAGTTTTTGGTTATCCGAACAGCATCTGGTCCCTATTGATTTGGATAAACGACGTTCTACTGTATTTCTTTTGATATTTCTTTTTTTTTATTGTACAAAAATATTTATAATTATCTCCTAAATTTTTAAAAATTTATTGCTTTATTTTTCGTTAATTCTAAAGAAATATAAACATAATGTAATATTATATATATGCAACCTTATGCTTTTAGTAATTAGTTGCTTTAGTTTTATCATTCTGTATTATGTGATTTTAAGCTTTATAATACTATTTGTTTAACATAGTAAAACTAAAATCTAAGTTATCAGCAAACTTTGATTTTTTATCCTTAGTATAAAAGTTTCAATTAAATAAGTTTTTTATTTTAAAATATTTGAAATTTTAAATTATTTTACAACAGTAAATGTCCTTGTGAACAGAAATAAATATGGAAAATGGAAACCCAAACTCTTAATAAATGTACAAAGTTTCTTGAAATTTGAATCCAGAGTTAATTATTTGCAAGTTCTTTTAAAATACTTAGTTGTCTTTTGCATTTTAAAATATCATCTGTGTTTTTCACATGTATATATTTTGTATGAAGGACTCCTGAAATGAGTATTTTTTATTGGAGTTATAGACAGATTAGCTAAAAATTTTATTAGTTTTATTTTCTTTCAAGAGAGGAAAAAAACTGACTTATCTAATGATTACTTTTAGTATACTTTTCATTCATTCATAATTTTTTTATCAGGTGAATTTGTGTGTAAGTATTGATGAGCTTGTTATTGAAACTTGAAGAAATAACCAGGATTTAAACAAAGCATATAGCCATTTGCTTCTTTAAAAATTGTTGTTTTATGTAGGAGATGAAAAGGATGTAGAGTATTAAATCCTTGAATTTTACTTAACTGGCTTTGATTCTCATTGAGCTTTGAAAAATGACTGATGAAATTAAAAATCATTTATTAATATTTTGGGTCTTCTAGTTTTAATTAACTTGATAGAGTTGTGTTCTTTTTGTTAAGAGTAACTTTAATTAATATTTTTTTCTCTTGTAACTCTTTTTGATGCATAATAAGGAATATTGTTCTATTTGCATCAAATGAAATATAATTTCTGTGATATATCTTGCTAAAATTTGTAGAAATTTAAAACTAATGGTGATTATTGCTGTATTTATTAAATAAATTTTTTTATCTGCTTCTTATATACCGGATGTTTCTAAATGAATATCATAGTTTTAACACTTTATAGTATTTATTACATATAACTTGCAAGCATAATTCATACATTGAATGAAAGAGTAACTGTGAAACAGTTTTACCTACAAGTTTACAAATGTTCAATGTGAGCCCCGTTCATCACATAGAACATATCAAGTCAATAGGGAGGTTCATCCCAAACTTTGTTCAGTGTGTCAGAGGTAGTTCTTACAACAACTGCTTCAATCTTGTGTCTTAAGTCTGGAAGATCAGCTGGTAGCTGAGGAGCGTACACACAATCCTTAATGAACCCTAAAGATAAAAATCACATAGGGTCAGATCGGGTGAACGTGGAGGCCATACAAAACAAGCTTTATCTGGAGCCTCTTTGCCGTCAATCCATTGGTTGGGTACAGTAATGTTCAACCTATCGCGTATTGAGAGATGCCAGTGTGATGGTGCACCATCTTGTTGCCCAATGAAGTTATGTGATTCACTTTCTTCCAACTGAGGAAATGGCCATAGTTGTAGAGCAACAAGATAGGCAGAACCAGTTACAGTTGGTTCTCTGAAAACAAAAGGCTCGAACTTTCCACTGAGATATCGCACAAAAAACATTCAACAGAGGTGAGTCATGTTGCTATTCCAGCACCTCATAAGGGCTTTCTAAGCTCCAGATGCGCACATTATAAGAGTTCACTTGTCCACTGAGATGAAACGTTGATTCATCTCCGAGTACAACAATCTATAAAATTTTCATTAGCATGTATCAACATGTCGTTTGTGAATTTGGCGCGTAAACCATAGTATGTCGGTTTTAGAGCTTGAAGCAACTGCAGATGATAAGGAGGTAGTTCTAAACGTTTGTGTAAAACTTTTCAAACAGTCGTCACTGGCATTGCTAATTCCAGACTTGCCTACCAAACTGATTACTTTGGGCTACACAAGAAAGGGTCTCTCACTCAAGAAACACTCTTCGCTAAGCCTTGGTCATCCCTTACTTTTCCCTTTACAAAAAAAGCCAGTTGTTTCAAACTGATGATACCTTCTACAAATGTTATTATCATTTGGAGGTTGACAGCCAAGCTTAATACGGAATGCTCGTTGCACATTAATAGCAGATTTTGTCTTTGCAAACTGGAGAATACAAAAACTCTTTCTGTTCACTAATCACCATTTTTCTACTAGTGTGCTGATCAGCGAGAAAGAAGGGGGGGGGTAGCATACGTTTTGCTTGCACGCGCACACATGCCAGCAAATGAAACTGTTTCAGTTGCTCTTTCACTCGATGTATGAGTCATACTAATATGTAATAAATACTATAAAGCATTAAAACTCTGGTATTCTCTTAGAAACACCCTGTATTTTAATATCCCTAAATACTTTGCTTTCTCTGTGCAGGATGTTCTTTTTGATGCCAAAAGTCACAGGGTGAAAAAATTTATTCTCCATACTAACTATCCGGGCCATTATAACTTTAACATATACTTTCGATGTAATTTCAATCTTCCAATTGAAGTGAAACCACCTTCTGAATCGGAAAACATAACTTTGGTGGATGTTTCCGAGAAAAAGCGTAATATCACTGCTTTTACAAAGGTAAGACACTTTTTTTATACTTGTAGAAAAATCACAGTTTTATATCTAATTAAAGAATTTAATTATATATTTTTTAAAATTAAATGCTCAAAGCCATCATAGTATAATGGTAATGATCACAAACTCATAACTAGTATTATTTCTGTTAAATTGTGAATTTGAACTCTGTTGCACCATGTAGCGGAGTTGGTCCATGTTAAATCTGTCCCACTGGTGTGTGAAAGTTTTGAGTGGAGTGTCTACTCCTGTGTGGTTCTCGTCTCTGAACTGAGTTACAATATTCTAAGGTCTGTTGCTAAAAGCCCTTGTGTAGTTTTGAAGTGAAATGTTAATAAAAAAAAATCAATGAAATCAATTTTAAATATATAAAGGAATTTACAAGAAAGGATTCTTTTTTTTATTATTTACTTAATGAAACAGACTGCCGACCCCCCCCCCCACACACCTATTGCATGGAAATGCACAACTATAACTAATGGTTTTCAATAAGTCTTAAAACTAATTATAAAAAAAATCTGTAATTTTTATTTTGCTTGATATTAAAATTTTATTACCATAAAATTGGATTAATTGCTGTAGGCGATAGAACTTGTAATTGAGAATAATGTAATATAATACACATGTTTCCAAACAGTTAAGTAGACATATGTTAAAAGTTTGATACTGTTTTATGTTTCTTGGACTGAAGAATCCAATGGTGAAATTTAAAATTTTGGTGTAAAATTATTTATTGGTACAATTTAAGAAAAATAAAATATAAAATTTTTGTGATTATATATAGTGTTTTGTTTTCATACAGATATTAAACTAAGAAATAATTTTCTTTTCCTTTCTGATTTGTAACTCAAGTGAATAATGGCTACTCCTTTGCTTTTTGTTTTAAGATTTTTAAAATTTTGAAACATTTAATTGTAAATTTGATGCATTCAGCAGAGAAGAAATACATTGAAAAGATTCCAACTGTGATGTGTAGAAATATAATTTTGTCTCTCCCGCTTCCTCTAATGTTATATACATTTTCAACCTATTTCCTATTAATTTTTTAGACTAAACTTGAATTTCTTTTGGATTTACTTTTTCTAAATAATCAAATAAGGTAAAATATAACTAATTAATAGTTGATTAAAAGGATTAATCAAATTAGATAATTAAACATGATTTTATATAGATTTGCTTATATTTTTTCCCAGTCTTTGGAAATTAATTGTAATACTAGGTCCAGTTTTTATTTCATAGCTATGTTTTCCTCTACAGATGCGAATGTTAATATTATTGTATAATTCTATTTTAATGTACTACTTATTTTTTTTTTAAATTACTTTTTTTGCTATTTGCTACACTTTGTATTCCATCTCTTGTATGTGATACTTTAACAAATGAAGCTTAAATAAAAATTTTCATTTAAGAGAATAAACATTTCTCAGTTTTAAGTATCTGAAAAGTGTTTAATTTTAATATCTTATTCAGCGATATTTTTTCAAAGATATTCTTAAATGTATTTTAGTTTAAAAATTTTTTTTATATAATTTATCAGTTCAGCTCCAGCAAAACTGAATTTCTTATTGTATAATTACTAAGTATAAAGGTTGTTAATCAAATAATTTATCTTAAAATAGTGGGACACGATGGAAGAGGAGTTGAAAAAACCATTAGAACGCCCTGTTGTTTTAAACAGGGCATCAACGCACAATGCTACAAATCCATTTGGCTCCACATGTTGTTATGGTTATCAAGATATCATATTTGAAGTGAGTATACAACAAAATTTAAAACTTGATTAGTTATTCTTCGATTGTTTATTTCTGAAGAATTGCAAATTATTAGCTTTTTTTTACTGCCTAAATTTTTTTAATTTGTAAGTCATTTATGTATTTCAAAAGATACAATAGGAATAAAAATGTTAATTTGGATTAAAATAAATTAGAAGTTGCTTAAAATTTGTTATCTCATCCATATCTTGCTTCAAATTTTCCATAAATTAAAAGTTATATTCATTTTTTGAAAAAAAAATGGCTTTTATAATGCTAATTTAGGTTATTAATATGGTGTATTTAATTAAATATAGGTAGCATTGAAATCCTTTAAAACAGTATAAAAATTAACTATGTTTGAAATATTTTTACAAATATATTTAATCTTACAAATTTGTACTATTTTAAATTTGTACATTTTTATAAATTTGTTCTGTTTTAAATTTTATTTTAAATTACAATTGTAATATTTTGAAGAAATAACTCAAAAATGCGTTGATTTGGAAAATCATTTTGCTATAAAATCCCTGGGTTCTATTTTAAGCTTTCATAATTTAGAGCATGTGGCTTTTAAAATTTGTCATTATTGGAAAGAAAATAAAATAGAAATTGAAATTATTCTTTGGCTTGAAGTAATGTAATAAATAGTGAATTCTTTGAACTTGGGATCAATAAACATTAATGCATCAATTAAAACAGTGACTGTCAATTTTTTAGGATTCCAATGTGAAAAGCTAAGTTATTTATTATACAAAAATATAACAAATTTCAATATTTACTGCATTAATATGGCAAGTAAACAAACTGCAGGATTATTTATATATGGTGTCTTAGGCACTAATGCAAACTACAATCTTGTAGTGTGAAATCAACATGTTAAAAGATGCGACATTCATGGCTTTGATGTTGTAGCTATAATGGCTTTCTAGGTATAATAAGATATGTCATTCTGGCTTTTTGTTTTCTTATTTGTTTTTTTAAGAAGCCTTTGATTTTTATATTTTGCTTATATCTTTAAAATTCTCTTTTTTCAGGTGATGCCGAATAAACATTTGGCCTCCATAACTTTGTATCAAAAGAAAAAAACTAAAACTATGGCTGTTTGACACACGGTTCATTGATTAGGCTTTTGATTTATACAAATTTTCAAAATTCAGTTTCAACTTTTTTAAAACTTGCATCAAAGTCAAATGCTCAGTGCAATGAGGATTTTTATTACAAAGAAGTTTGACATCTCATTTTGCTGTCATTTGAATACATATTTATAAAAACTGTTGTATTTAATGCCTATGCAACATCTCTCACAGTGTGGAGCAATGCCTTTGTATAATAAGCTTGTAAAAATGTAAAATTATTATGTATGAGTGTGTGATTTTTTTAAGCATTTTTTAATCTTATCTCTTTAAGGTATCATTTGTTTTATATAAAAAGAATTGACCAAACCAAAGTGATAATCTAAAGTAGAACATTACTTTAGCAAATAGTCATTCTTAAGAGAAGAGTGTGTGATTGAATTTTACTAAACGTTGCCTGTTGCCATGGTTTTTTTTAGTTAATATTTTTGAACTTTAGTTTTGTGAAGTGTTGATACATATTATTGTTGTGTATTTGAATGAGTCATATCCTGAATGAGTAAAGTTTGTTATAACTCCTGTTTAAAAACTACCTGTTGCTACTACAAATGATTTTTATTTTAACATGTTATTTTTTTATGAGTGATGAAAACTTCCCCATTTGTTGAATTATGTATAATAGCTATATAAAGTCAAAACACAAAATTAATAATCTTAGACTAAATTATAGTATTCAGCCTTTAATATTTAATATAAAAGCATTTTTTTATAAAAGCTTTAAAAGTTTAGTTTTTCCCTATGGTTATTTTGTAATTTATAAGATAAAACTACATATATATAATACATTTTATAAAAGTATTATGTAAATTTATTAAATGCCACTTTTTACTCTATGCATATTTGATGACAACGAATTACTTAAATGACCTTTACAAATCTGAGATTATCAGAATTTTTTATTAATTCTCTGATAACTTATTCAGTATTTAAAATCTTGAACTTGTTCCAAATTTCTTAGTTAAAGTTGAGCAGGGAAATAAAATGAATAATACTAGCAGATGTTAACTCTAACCCCTTCATTTTTGTGTTTACTTTAAAAAGTTGTTATATAGTTGTTTATGTGTTTGTGTTCTTGAAAAAGAAAAAAAAAAACTTTTTTTAATCCTTGTCTTGGTTAAGCAAAGGATTATAAATATGAGTCTCATGCTTGATGATATTGTCATTATGTGTATGATTTTTATTTTTCATTTGTTTTCATGTATGTAATCAATGTTTTTTGTAAGGGAGCCAAATGCATTGAACAGAATATACGAGTTATTTAAATCTGAAGGATTATTGTTTTTAATATTATACTTTGTTGTGTTCTTTCCTTAGCAGTTCGAATGATTATTGAACTATCAAAATACCTGTTTTTCGTAGTTGTTGTACTTAATTAATCTTGATGCAATCATTTCTGTTAATATACCAATTTTTTTAGTGTGGAACAATTTACATATTTTAGTTTTTGTTGTTTGTATTGCATTATGGATTAGTTTTCATTTACAAGATAATACAAATTGTTCTGAATGTAGAATGTTATTAATATTTTTAAAGGGATATATGTAGTTGTCTCTAAAAAATGGGGACCATTGAATTATGTTTATTAGTTACAAAATTGTAATATTTAAAAAAATTTTATGTTCTACGTTTGTTTTTGAATGAAAACTTTATTTATTCTATTTAAGTTTGATGCTAATTTCACTATAGTATTTATCTCAATGCATAGAATATTCATTAAAAAAGCATATTTAATATTCAAAACGTCTTCAAGCTTAAATATGCTGACTTTTAGAATTTGGACCTAATTAAAGTGATATTCTAAATTTTCAACTTTAGAAATATTTGTTAAACTTTTTTTTTTTTGTCGTATGATGGTATGCATCTGTCTACATCAATAAAAAAAAGCAAAAAATAAAATTTTTAAAAAAATTCCTTCAAAAGTTCATCATTGAAGCTTAAAACGAATTTGATATTGTAATTTAAATTCTAATATTGCTTACTTAAATCTTTACATTTAAAATTCTACTACTTAAAAAAGGAATCCATTTCTTGAATTTTTTTTACTTCATTGATGCATTTTATTGAATAAAATTTTAATATTTGCCAAACTGTAGAAGTTTTTATTTTCAGTAAATTGTAAAGTTTATGTATAATTTATTGCTTCGATAGTGGAATGTATTTGGTATGAAATAACTGCTGATTTAGCAATAATTTTGAAGTCTATTTTGTACATTTTTTCTTTTTTAAATTATGTTTTATTTTAAAAATAAAAAATTTATTAATGCATATAATTAATATTATGTTGGCAAAAGTAGTTTTGAAAATGAAATTAATTATACACAGAAATATTTTTTACATCAATTTTTACACAATATATTTTAAATATATATCTAACCCTCATATAATAACTTTTTCAATACGTAAATTCAGATTGAATTGATCTCAGTATTTGAACGAATTTTTCTTAATGTATGTAAACTGGTATTTAAATGCTGCTATAGGATTAAAAAGGTCATTCAAGTGAAACAGACTGGTGTATGAAAAATTATCAAGTGAGAAATAAATTCTACAGTAGTTGAGAATAATAAATAAGACCTTTAGTGATCTAACATGTAATTACCCTCATTGTCCAGGTAATATTGTTCCAATATGGTATAGGTCAGAGATGGGGAACCGTTTTGTCTTTAGAGGCCACATGTGTAAATTAAGTAGTAATAAAGGAGACCACACACACACATAGTTTAATGTACCTATAAATGTTACTTTTATGAAGTTATTATAATTTTTGTACAATTTTAATCATTTGGTGCATTATTTAGATGTATTATAAAAAGAATTGAATTATTAATTTCATATTTGACAGCAAATGTTACAATTTAGAATATTTTTTTATTCACATAAGGAACGGATATTAAATACCTCTATGAGAGAGAGAGAAAGCATATACTTGCTAAAGATACAATAACACAAAAGTACTTGAAAACTATGGAATAAGTAAAACAATAACTGGATTTTCATAATGGACATTGGCAACACGAGACGTATCTGTTTGTTACCAGCACATTACCAAATTTACATAAGATAAGCCACAAGAGTCTTTTTTAGTATATAATTGTTGTATCTCAGTCAACAGAAACTTATAATAAAACACCATTAATATTTAAATACCATTCCTGAAAAAAATACATTTAAATGTATATGGAATCAATCACAACAAGAATAATAAAAAAATAGTTTTTGTGTAAGATCATATAACGTGTGTCTGGTAGTGTTACTGTGTTGCACTAGGTGGCGTTCTAACATTTGAAATGTACAACTAGACATTTCCAGAAGTAATTCATTTAAACATACATACATTCACTCCATTTTTTATTTAATTCTATTGATTTGAAAATTATTGTAATCTATATAATTAATACAAGATTGCACCAGAAACTCATGGAGACCGTGGGTTCCCCGCCTCTGGTATAGGATTTTCCATACTTTGGTAAAGAAGGTTGATGAAATAATCCTCAATATCAGGCATGCAAAAGGAGAGGTCTTTTCAATGGCTTCTTTATATGTAATAGTATTAAGTGTAAAAGAGGCGCATGATAATCACAAGATAATTGATTTGAACATGAAGGCAAATGATCCAACAACTTGGAGTGGGAAAAAGTGTTCTCTGTTGCATTGGCAATATGCAGCCTTGGGGTGGATCCTAGCAGAGCCCACACCATTGGCGTAAATTATTTTTGTTGGCGATAATTGCGTCATCTTGGTAACCCTACTTTGATACACTAGACATGGTAAACCTTACTATTTCTGAAATTTTCGAATTTTGCCATTTTGTAAGTGGGCATTTTGAATTTCGTCATTGGACACCGGGCTTCAAGTATTGCTGCCTGTGTGAGTGAGTATACCTTAGAATTTTTTACTTTGTTGTATGTGAAAGGTAAGAAAGAATTGATTGAATGGTGTAGAACAGTGATTTCCAAAGTGGTCTATATAGACCCCCAGGGGTCTATGACAACAGGCAGGGGGTCAACGAAAAAATAATTTGGGGGTCCATGAGGTGTAAATGGGGTCTATGTTAGTGTGACTCTTAGTAAACCAGATCATGACTTAGTGACCAGGTCAGAAAAAGACAATTTAATCAAGTGGAAACCAAATTTACCTGTTTAACAGATTTATTTAATGAAGTTAATTTGCAGTTACAAGGACCATAATTTCGGCATTTCTTGCTATAATTAAGCTAAAGAGAGTGTAATATTGGACGTCCCAAATTTTTCTAATTTCAATTTGTCACAAATAATCTTCCAGGAAAAGGACGTTTTAACTTACGTTCAACAAGTAAATATCCTTTATTTAGGCTTTGAAACTAGGTTCGAGAATGTTTTGACTATATATATCCGGTAATACCACAATAGGCAATTAATTAACATAGTCACATTGACAGAAAAAAACAAATGTCATATTACAAGAGAAACTGATCAGAATATGCACTAAGAAGATCTTAAGCTAAAATTTAGAAATGGATATCAGCAATTTTAGAAACACCAGAATGGTTAAAGCTCCTGATTGATATCTCCCATTAAAAGCATTTGTTTGTTGCTCAGTTACTTTATGTAACAGTTATTCTAAGCATTACTTAAATTTTTACTTAATTAACATGTGTGTTTTGGGTTTTAAACGCTATACTTCACGACAGTTAGAAATTTAAATATCTTAAAGTAAGTATAGCTCTATACCAGCTGTCAAAAAGATAGTTAAGTTGATAAATTTGGAAAAATTCATTATTAGGTGTATATAAGAAGGGGGTCTACCAGAAAACGAAAAACATGGCAAGGGGTCTATGAGAAAAAAAAGTTTGGGAACCTATGGTGTAGAAGGAAGAATTGATTGCTTCGAATTATGAATGTCCTAAATGTAATGAGCGAGTGGGATTATATACGAACGAAAGAGTGTTGTTTTGGATGGATTTGAATGGAGATGTCAAAAAAAGGCGTGAATATGCATGATGTTTGCAGAAGTATAAGAAAGAATTCGTGGTCTGTTACGCTGTATCCTCCACTCGGAAAAGACCTGCAGTAAGAGTGCTTTTTTTATTTTAAATATATTTGATTAATCTCTGTATTGTTTACATATATTTTCATTATACAATCCCCCTTGTCCCGCTATATTCACTTGCTGCCGTTGTCATTTTCGCTTGGTGCTTTTTTTCGGCTTGTCGCCAAGGGTGTGGGCTCTCCTAGGATTTTACCGCAGCTTGCATTATCATAAAATAAAGCTATACTTAGTGTTCACTATGCCTTTGAATGGTTTTTGGAAGGTTCTGTAAAGTTTTAAAATAGTATGGTGACAGTGGTATATACAAAGGGAAAAGAGTTGGGGGTTCACCCCCTTCATAGACCAACAAATTTGTAATTTTTATTATATCATTTACTTTGGGGCTTTCGTCTACATGTTTTTCAGAATTTTCTGCATACCCCATTCTGCATTGTGTTGGGCATTGATTATCACCTTGATAATCATTCATTTTTATTCCTCAAGCAGTAGTGAGAGAGAGAATATTAACGTCGCACTGATTAGCAACACGAGGGCTTTGGGCGACGGTCCGCGTAATTTTGAACCATGGTCAAGTGACGCGGACGACACCTGAGCTGGCACCCCCTCTCCTAACTACCACACCACACCAACGGGAGGACGTTTGAGCTCTCGACAGATCAAGTTGCAGTAGATAGCTGGGCCTACTCAATCCTGGGTGAAAAAGGATGTCTGTTTTTTGATTCATCTTTTTTTTCTTTCCTGTTGGAAATAATGTCATCAGGTTTCACCCATGAAAGTAATTTACTTAAAAAATGGATTTTCTTCCTTCTGGTAAAATTCTTGGCACATTTCCATGCCACATTCTCTGCTCATTGCAAAGATGTCATGCCATTCATTGAGTACAAAGCTTTTAATATTCCAGTTTTCTGTCCATAGATTCCATGCTAACCATTCACAGCAGTGGACAGTGCATGTAAAGATATATTTGGCAAATCTCTTACTCTGACTGTCCATTTGAAAAATTGTTTGGCATAGATTACAGGTTTCTGTCTAGAGCAAGGGAAGTCCGGCTTTATTTGAACCATGCTTCCCCATACACAGCATTTACTTGCCATCACATGCCTTCTTTGTACAAAAATTGAGTAATACTAGGCTGCACTTGTGCTTGGGTGTATTCATCGCACATTTTTACTGTTACGAGGAGCAGAGTTGTCTTGCTCACACATTCTGCTCAGTTGTGTCAAGTCACCAGTTCAACCGCTTTGTCATTTTATGGTCGAATGATAAATATTCCCAGTGTTGCAAGCTTTTTTATGTTCCTCTTGAATGATGCTCATAATTACAAAATCTCAACAATTTAGATAGCAGCTTAGTATTTCATAATCCATCTTTTCCAAGAGCATCATGTGTAATAATAATATAACTACTGCATGTTAAATTTAAATTAGACCTTTATTTTTGCACAATGCATGGAGATGAGTTTGAATTCCGTTTTTGTTTTCTTAAATTTCAGAATAAGATGCTTGAAAATTATGGAGAGAGCTTTTAAGAAAACTTTCGTACTTTGATTACATTCGAAATTCCACCATGAAATGAAAATGAAATTTAATAATCCTTAATACTTTATCTTTATAAAATGTTTTTTAAAAAATTGTGACGTAGAATTCCTTATGTTTTGAAATTCAAAATTAAGCTTACCTAAATGGAAACCTTAAAATATATCGATATTATTGGCGCCTGACTATTTTAATTCTTTTATTGCTGGTTTGGTATAATAAATGATAGGAATTATAATTATATGTTGCTTTATAGTGTAATATTTTAAATATACCCCTATTGATACAGCTAGAAAATTATTATATTAGTTGAACGAGTAGACAGGACAACCAATAAACCAATCCGGAAATCGATTAGGGGCGGTATGATAGGGCTTGCATACATAGGCAGCATGATGTACTGTTGGAAAGAAATAAAGCACACTGTTGATATACACTCAGTATTTGCGTGAAAGCTATTGCGCGTTGTACATCAGTGAAAACGCCGTGGGTTCGAGTCTTGGTGTGGCCGCGGTAGCCAAGTGGTCAAGGCATCGGATCATGACAGGCATGTCATGAGTTCGGGCCCAGTAACACTGAAGACCCGCCATGTAGGGGTGAGATGCACGTAAATCTGTCGAGAGCTCAAACGTCCTACCGTTGGTGTGGTGTTGTAGTTAGGAGAGGGGTTCCAACTCAGGTGTCGTCCTCGTCACTTGACCATGGTTCAAAATTACGAGGTCCGTCGCCCGAAGCCCTCTTGTAGCTGAACATGCGACGTTAATATTCACTCACTCACTCGAGTCTTAGTGCCTTTGAAGACTCTTGTAGAGGAAGCCGATGCGGGTTAAATCTGTCGAGGCTCAATGTCTTCCCTTTTGTGCGGTGTGGTAGTTAGGAGGTGGGGTCCAGCTCGAGTGTCGTCCTCATCATTTGTCCGAGGCTCAAAATTAAGAGACCCGTCGCCAAAAGCCCTGGTGTTACGTTTTTGTGTGATAATATAACTCTCATTCACATCAGTTTAAATGACGTCAATTTGTGTTGCCTGTGTTTGAATATTTCCAGGAATCAATCCTGCAGACCAGTGGTTCCCGAGCCGTCTAAGGAACATTAAATTATTTTCATTTTATTTACTGTGGTGTACTTCTCTCGAGTTTGTGCGACTTTCTACGGAAATATTTTTATATTCCTTGTTAAATCACTTCATATTCATTTTTTTGGTGTAACTATTTTATTCTGATGGCACATTTAACTACAATTAAATTAAAATTATTAAATCAAAACAATCTAAAATCTAAACAATCATTGTGCCCTCCTCAGCGGACACTGTTCAAATCAAACGTTGACCGGACCGCGGTGATAAAAAGGCCGGGGAGCACTGCTGTAGACAACATTTTGGACCTTTACTGGTGTCGAAATTATCGCTCGGTGGATGAACAGATTTCCTAGCTCATCCGAGCTTTAATCTCTAATCGTTAGGATTTTGAGTGACTGTAACGTTTTGGACTCTTGCCCTTTGTTAATTTATAGTACTAGATAAAAAAACAAACTTAAAAAAACATGACTTTAAAGATAATAGAATGCATTAAGGCTTCAGAGAAAAATAACTTCAAAATCAGTGCACAGCACTGAAACTGAGAGTAGATTTAGTTCATTAGGTGGGTGGAGCGAAGCCTGGCCAATGGGGATGCAGTAAGTAAATTTAATCCACGAACAAATGAAAGAAAATGCTTTGACTGAACAAAAATCAGAAAACAGTTTTTTTAAAAGCTAAAAAATAAAAGATGAGCAGGAAAATTCAATCGGAACTTTTTTAAAGATGGACAAAGAGTGAGTGAGTGGAGAGAAAAATCAAATTAAATTGGTGTGGGGGCGGCATAGCCGACTACTACTTTAATGAATATGTTTAATTTATCGGTGTCAGCTGATCTGCGATGAAGCATGGAGAGCTTTGGGAATTTAGAAAAAATATATTGCAGTTCCACTAGGGCTACGAAGTTAAAATCTGGTCTTGAATCTGGTCGAAGAATTTTTGATTTTTCTGGGCTCACTCTTTGTGTGATTTTTCTCCGGAGCTGAGTTTTGGAGATCCAGTGGCGATGTTTGAGACGGGGATCTTTATTATTAACAGCTTGCGCGAAGCTTAGGCCTGGAATTAAATGGCTAGATTTAGCTAATTGGGATTGATTTTTGCCTTTGATGTATCGCCTTTTTTTAGGTTTTAATTTCGGAAACTTTGGGCATTTCGAATGAGAGGCGAAATGTCCATGGTGGTGGCAGTTAATGCACACTGGATCTTCTATTTTTTCGGTAATTGTGCAATCGGCAATCGCATTTGAGACAATGTGTTTTCATGCAGCAGTTTTGTGACGCATAATGGAAAAAGTTACAGTTGTAACATTGCTTCACACGACTGCCTTTTTTAAAGGGATCTTATTTGATTTTAAGGAATAAACAGTGATTTATTTTATAGATGCCGGCGACGTTCTCGTCCCGAGTAATTTCTATTAAGTGAATGGGGCGTGGATTTTTTGTTTTCCATTGTTTCAGAGCTGGGCAACCTTTTCTACCTTGATACCCTTTTCAATTAGGTCGTTTTTGATTTCGTGTGACGGTTAATCCTTTAATAACAAGCTTAAAGGGTCTGTTATTGATTGGCTGAATTACATAATACTCTAGATTTTTGTCTGTGAAGATCTGAGTGATTTCCCTGTGATGTTCGTCTGTCTCTGCAATGATTTTTATATAATCACCAACATATGACTTCTCAGCAGTTGGGTGGGACCTTTGAAGGTCTTACAAAATTAGATTGGAATTTTCGGTGAATGTCAACATAATTGGGTCGATTTTTCTCTTGGGAGTCTCAGCACCGGGTTGAGTTTAGGGGTCTTTTTGAGTAGAAAGGGTACTAAAACTGTTTGCAATAGCTATTGGAGGTGGAGTGGTCAGTCTAAGGTCTGCCTTGGTCTTGTTATAAGGTAATTTAAAGGAATATTGTGGTCTTTTATTGTGTTGTTAGTACTTTCTAAATTAGGGGTGAAAGGCTTTGAATCAGAGCCGGCAGCTAAGAGTTTGCGTAGAGTTTTTGCTGTTACAGCAGTCTTTAACAGGGCAGGGAGTCAAACGAGTCAACTCACCGACAATATATCTTTTGGAGTCTTCAATTGATTTCATCTCGGCCAGATACCCTTGTCCGATAGTTGGATCATCGCTAGGGTTTTTCTCTTCTTCATCAGTTAGACCTTTCAATAATCTTGTTCGCATTTCCAGTATTCTTGCATTTTTCTGGCACCTCCCTCTCCGAACTACCACACCGCATCAACGGGAGGATGTTTGAGCTCTCGGTAGATTTTACGTGCATCGTTCCCCTACATAGTGGGTCTTCAGCTGTCCTAGGCTCGAACTCTCTATATATATGTCGTGTTTTTTCCGAGTCAACATCAAGGCATTTTGTTTAAACTGTCTTTATTCAACGAAGACATTTTTGGATCTGCTTGCTAAGAGAGAAAAACGGACACGCGTTAAGTATCAGAGTCGGCGGCCACTTATAGGCCAGATGTTTTTCAAGTACACTTCTTGAAAGTTAAGCATGACATACGAGATAATAAAAATTAATGGTTGGAGCGGAAAAGTTCTGTTTAGGGCCATGTGTTCTTCAAGAGGCAGAAGTGAGTAATAAATTTAATACTTGAAGTTGTAATGGAATATAAAAGTTAAAAGTGGTCTAGGGATTTAATTTTAGATCTAATTTAATTATCCTTACATATATATACATATCCCCTTGATATGTATTACATCATATTCAGTGGATAATGAACCTATGTCTTTTACTTTTTTGTAAGAAAATTGCATGTTAATCGATGACTATAGCCTAGAGCAGTGCTTCCCAACCTTTTTGTCGCTGCGAACCGGTCAATGTTTGATAATTTTACTGCGGCCCTCTGAGGAAGGGGACATTGATTCTTTATATTTTAGATTAAATGTTTTTAAAAATGCCTTTGGAATAAAATCAGTTACACTAAAAAATGAATATAAAGCGATTTCCATGGTAAGTCGCACAAACCCGAAAAAAATACACCAGAATAAATAAAATAGAAATAATTTAATGTTCCTTGAGCGGCCCGATACCGTTTGATTTACGGAACGGTACCGATCCGGCGGTTGGAGACCACTGGCCTAGAGGGTTGGCTTATGCAAGAGCCCCAATCTTTAATACGTGAGACTTCCAAAAGAAAACAATTCCAAGTTAAATAACTAATTTTGGATTAATGTAAGTCATGATCATGCTAATTTGAATAATTTTGTCTTTCAATTATTGTAGTTTTCACAAACATTTTAATAATCCAACAATCACACTGAAAATATTTAGCATTTCTGCCACTATATATACAATTTGTCTCCCTTATGTTGATTCTAACTCAAATGACGTTCTCGTCTCTTGATCATGATTTAAAATCCCGAGGTATTTTGCTAATCGCCCTCGTCCAGTTTCTAAATTTGTTTTTATTGAGAACATTTATAAATCCACGTGCACCACAAAGTATTACACGAGGGCTTACAGAAGTAAGCATGAAGTACGCATCAACAAAGGAAGAAGGAATTTAAAGTTATGAAGGATTACAATACAAACACATCCATGCCTTCTCCGCAGTCAGCGTCACCAACCACTATACCGGATGGGCGGCTGCTTCTAAGTTTGATATTAATAAACAATTCATCATTCATCTCTTAGTACAAATAAGGTTTTATGTTGTAACGTAACATCTTTGAGTTCTTGGACACCAGCGACTTTCCGCCACACGGCTGGATCAGTTTTTTTAGGAGAATTGATCACCACATGTGCAAAACACCTACAGTCGTTAATATATTGCGTGGACGTGTCTTGGATAGCCCCGGCAACCTTTGACATCGGAAGAAACCCACTCCGCCCACGGCCGGATGTAACGAGAAGAAAAGATACCGAAGGGGGTCAACTCCAAACCCTAGAAGGGGCAAGAACCCGAGAGAGCAAAGAGAGTTCTAGCGAAAACTTCGCGGTGAACGGTCACCACAAGACTCCACCCTCACAAAGCAATAGAAATTGGGACTCTAAAATAATCTAATTGTACTAAGTTGCAAATTATTGTAATAGCTGTGACTTAATTAAACGTAAATTTTTATTTATCAAATCACGCTACCTTTATTTGTTTCAAACGTCACAATGTTTTTATCTGATTAGAGAGTTTTAAACTAATGAATCCTGTATTATTAATATTTAATTATGTAGTTGAATTTGAAGGGGATGGTTGAAAACAGCTGTTTATAAGCAAGTGGAATAATCTCAAAGTAACGAATCATTGGCATTGGTTCTAAATGAATGTTTGAGAATTACATTAGAATCGCTCTATAAAGCAATACGATAGTTATTGCCCATAAACCTCGTAATTTTGAACCATGGTCAAGTGACGACGACATCTAAGCTGGCACTCCCCTGAAATTCCACACCGCGTCAATGGGAGGATTTTCAGCCCCGACGGATTGAATGTGCATCGCCCCCCCCCCTATCTACAAGGCTGGACGTCGGTAGCACTAGGCTCGAACTCGTGACACGCCGACTTCGGTACCATCTCATTTCATTTTTGTTCGCTTGATAGTGACTCAAAAGTATGAGGTAGTATATTATTACGTTGATCGGAGTTCAAGCATTTTATGTAAAGAGAAAAAAAAATTCTTTAAGAGCATTGATAATTTATTGTCTCGAAAAACCAATACTTGAAATACAGGATTCAGCAGCAAAATTTGCGGAATAAATATCAGAAGGTCTTCTACAGCGCTCAGAAACAGCTATAAGTGTTTAAAATACACGTATTCAAAAGGTTACTCACAAGCATCGCTCGTCCTATTCAACAGCTGAGCTGATCGCTTCGTCTCTTCACGGTCAAGGCAAGACCACTAATTGCTAGTCAAAACAATACTAACTAATCACTAGTCAAAACAATACTAACTCATTTTCGGTGAGCATCTCTCTATTTATACTCCATGCGGATTCTTCGAGAAAGATCCGCTTGTGTCATAGGTCTTGAAATTAGTGGATTTCTTCACTAATTTCCAGAAGAATCCATAGGGTTCTAAATTCACCAACATGGTCGCTAAAAATTATGCTAACTTGGCTCTATCACCAAGATTTTGCCAAGTTCCCATTGAATCGCCATTATATCGTAAGGGACGGCGTTGCTTGTGAATATTACAATAAATATAACATAGAGTAATATAATTGCATTACACATCCAAATACAAATAATAAACACTATTTACACAAAATTCGCAACAATATACAGTCGACTCTCGATAATTCGAAGTTGAAGGGACCAATGAAAAACTTTGAATTATCAAGAGGGTCGGAAAAAACTCCCAAAATACAGGAAGCGAAATTTTTTTCCAACACATTTAAATTTGAAACTATGTAATAAGGCAACACAATTGCACATATGTATAAAATTATTTTAAAGTATTTTTAAAAAGTACACATTATACAGTATAAATATTATTATGTATTTAAAAAATACTATTAAAAGAATATATACTGTACACAATAAATTTTTTTTTTTGACGAAAAAATCTTCTTTTCTTTTTTTAATGGCAACTAATCTAACTTTGTCCAAAATTTTTCTAGAATAAATGAAGCTTGAAAAATGTCCACATCACCATGATTTTCAAGGAAAAAGTTGCGTAGTTTGTTTAGTGACACTTATGCTTCTGTCAGAGTTATCGGAGTCAACACCGATGGTCATGAAAGGGACTACGTTACAGGGGGGGGGGAGCAAGCAGAATACAGCACAAAATATGCGAGGTCAACCCTTTTTGCTACAGGACTCTACATGATAGTGAGTGTTTTAATTGTCGAGAGTTATTAGATAACTTCGAAACATCGCGTACTGTAGTCTGGTCAGCCACCAGATTTTACTTCGAATTATTGAGTGTACCCAAACGTATTGTTTTAGTTCGAAATATCAAGAGTTTTTCAAGGGACTGAGCATGTACTTCGAATTATCGAGAATCGACTGTATTTTTTAAAAAAATCGGACAGACATAGAGATTCCCAAGAAAATATTCAATGAACAAAACAAATGAATGCGAGGTTAGGTTTGTTAAAAACGCGTCTTTTTTTTACAAGAATTTTTTAACAACTTTAAAAACATTTGTGGAGAATATATCATTAATTTCTTTTAAGTGTGTTGATACGCGCGCTAAATCTGTTGATGTGCAAAGTTCTCGTGCTGGTTTGGCACGAATATGAAGACTGAATTGAGGATCGATGAATAGATTCCTCATCTAATCATGGTTCCCAATTTCAAGGCGTGTTTGCTCTCTTAAGTAGAAACAGCAGTCGAAAACCTTCAACAAGTAAACAAAGCGTAACGGTTTTTAACATATTTCATACATGCAACAACAAAACTAAAAGGAATTCCCTACTGAAAATGGAGGCTGGTAGTCCATTTGAAGAAAAATAGCCTGGTGAGTAGAGGACTTCCAGATTTTAAAGAAATATAAAAATAGACAAAGTGATTATAATTCACAAGCTCCAATGTCAAATCTGCAAAAAAAAAAAAAAAAAAAAAAAAACTCGTCAAATTGACTCAAAATTTGAACTTAAAAGACAGAAACGGTAGGGTATTAGAAAAAAAGTTCCTAAGTTCATCAATAGATAGCGCTGTAAGCGGTATAACCAAAGAGGATTCGGCTACACAAATGGCATTTTATATCGAATTATGGTGGCTTTGGCATGACTTGCTCATTAAACTGTAATGTTTAATGTGCATGATTGTTTCGGATTGTTTTTAATTGAAAAAAATGACTCCTGAGTCATTAAATAGCTGTTGGACTGTCAGTGAAAAGCCCAGCCACCACGACAAGGTCGTTCCACATTGGATGGGAAAAATCGATATTTAATTGCCCTTGTGTAAAAAACCGCGTAAAAAGCAACAATGAAAACGACAATGAGTTTTTTTCCTCATGCATATCGTTTCTCTCTTCTTCCAGTATATTCAGCTCAAATTTGATGTCCTTCTGAGCAGTGGTTAATTTTTTACACCATTTTGAAAGTCGAACCATGTTTGAATTACCATGTAGTTTAAAATAAAAGGGTTTAAAATAAAGAAATTATAACAAACTAAGAATCAAATCTTCAATTAGTTAAACAATAAAACTAAGCAAAAAGAGGAGTTCCGTTTACTGAGTGGAAAAAATAACCTTGTATTCATTGCACCAAAGCAACTGATCTTTTTTTTATTGAAGATATATCTTTTGTGCTATTTTAAAACAAGAAAAAATACCCCCCTGAACAGAATTTTTGAATTGCTAACTAAAGAGTTAAACCATAATTTTTCAGAAGCATTGGTAAGCTCGGTAAGGTGATAATTTTTTGTGAAAGTGGCGGGAAGCACACACACACATAATGACCCGCATCTCCAAAGGATCCACAAAGGCAATTGGAGTTAGTTAATTTCTAATTTAAATCTATGTAAATAGCATGAAAACGGGAGGCGTAGTTACTTAAGAATTGAACAATGAGCTAGGATAAGGGTTAAATTTGATATAGGTGTCGGTAAGTATTTTTTGACTAGCAGACGGGAGTTAGAATTTGTACAAAACTTTCCCAGTTTTTAAGAAGTTTATTTTCTTAAAAAAGGTTATATGGAGTAGAAGCTAGGGGCAGGAACACACTCGCCTCTTCCCAATTTTAAATTGCAAATTTAGCACAGTTATCTACAATATCACTGTCCCAATTTTCATTACGTGCTTTAACCCAAAAATCAGTGGTATAACGTACACCCCCCAACCCCCACGTTGCGGAGGGGGGAGGCCCAGGTTCTAGGGGCCCAAAGCCTGGCTACCGTCACACACACACAAATACCTACCCTTTGTAAAATTCAACTTGGGGGCCAAAAACCTGACTCTGAAGGGGGCCCAAATGTTCTCCGTTACGCCACTGCCAAAAATACTATAAAAATGTCAGTATATAGACTGTTTATTTTTAATTAAGTTTCATTAGGAAGATTTGTTCGTGAAACTATAAAGGAAAGATACTGAGTGTGAGTGAGAGTTAAATTAACGTCGCATTTTAAAACAACACGAGGGCAACCGATGACTGACCTCTTGATTTTGAACCTCGATCAAGTGACGAAGATTATAACTGATCTGGTTCCTCCTCTCAAAACTACCAGAGGGAAGACTTTGAGCTCGACAGATTTAACATACATCCGACCACTCTACACGGCAGATCTTCAATAGCACCAGGACTCAAACCCACGACTCACCGGCCTCGAGTTCGGGACCATAACTACTACGTTACCTTTGCCACACGAAAGATATTGAAGAAAGATGGTTGGTAATGAGAATTCTAGCATTTTTAGACAACAATGAACCCAATTGTGGATATTCTCGAATGACAGATAGTATAATATATGTTTTAAGTTAAAGAGAAACTGCTAAAAAGAAAGAGAGAGAGAGAGCAGGGACGTTTTAAGGCATGGGCCAACTGGCCAGGGCCACGCACTAAGAGAGGGCCTTTTTTGTTCTCAAATTTGTCTTAATAAGATCATGATCCGGATAATTTAATAATCAAATATTATTCCCATTCATATTTCCCGTCTCCGAAACGCAGGGAATTTCAAACTGCATCTTCAACCGGCAAAAGTTGCAAGAATATAATACGTGATGACTGTTGTCAAAGACTAAACCTAGGTTTAATACCATAAACAATTATTCAACTCATTTAGTCGAAATGCGGCCATCGGTCAAGCCGGTTTGTGCTTAGGTTTTTGTGATTGGGATTTGCGCATTTGTTTGTATAAAATTACCATTTGAACGAGTATGTGACAATGCATGCTACATATTGTTTACTTTTAAAGATCTGATAGAGCCTATATACTTTTGCATAAAAGCCCACGGCCTCAAAAAATCTCTGTATTTTCTCTAGGCCCAGGGCCTCAAAGAGTCTTAAGACGTCCCTGAGAGAGAGAGAGAGAGAGAAGTTGTACACTTACACACCGCGAAACAAATTTTAGAATCGGTCTTAGATCCGCCCATAAATAGTTGCGGTTATATATTTACGTGGTACTTTGGAGGAAGCTCTATTATCCCCTCATCAGAAATAGTTGGAAAAAGAGAAGAATTTGTTGAAGTTACATAAAAATAGGTAGCAGTCCACACTGAGTGCAGCGCAGCAACGCTGGTGAAGGGATGAGTGGGAAACTACTCACCCAGTTGATTTAGTTTCGGTTTTACTTTCGAAGGAGAGTGAAGAGAAAATGACGTCACATCAAATCATAGCCAATCTCATTAAACAATTCCTAAGCTCATAAAAATTATTCCCTCTCTCAAACAAACTAAAGATTTTAAACAACAAGCGTTTCTGTTAGTAGAATCGCTCCTTGATGATTAATTCCTCTCTTTTTTTCTTAATCCCAGTTTTAAATTTTTTCTCAATAGTCTTTTATTTTCAATAGTTTAACTTTTTTCTTCCTTCCGAGTCGGCAGTCACTTAACACCAGCAGCTCACAAACCAATAGCAATCCTCAGATCAGTCACCACGTTCCTGCATTCCCATTGGCTCCCGCCATCCGAAGCCACACCTACTTCCACCCAAACCAGCGCGAACACATCGCAATGGAACATCACTTCCAGATACGGAGCGAGGGACTTGTCCAAGTTCCAGTCTCCGGCGTCAAGTCTAAAGCGGTCTAAAGCGATCTCTATGACAACCAAGCCCTTCTTTCGACTGGCTGCCGCATCTCGACGGAATGGGAAGAGAAAGGATGAATTTCTTAAAGAGAAAGGATTAAAGAGAATATTATTTTTAAGTCCGTTACTCGTTTCCTCTTGAAAAACTGCGTGCGGTTATTGAAAAAAGATTTAAAAAAAGCACTTGGAAGAAAGTAAGAAAAGGCGGGGGAGTTTAAAATAAGATCATGAGGGTTGAAGTTACCACACTAAAAGCTTGTATAGCGTAGGAAGTGAGTGGATCCACACACCAGTGTACACCTTCAACTCCAGGAGCCCTTTCAAAAGAATAAGAGACTTCGATAGCCTAGTAGTTATGGTCACGAACTTGTAGCCGGAGTGTCTCGCGGATTCAGCTCAGGTGCTGCTGAAGACCCACCATGCAGAGCGGATCGATGAACGTTAAATCTGTCGAGTTCAAAGTCTTCCCGTTGGTGTGGTGAGGTAGTTTGGAGAGGGAGTGCCAGCTTAGGTGTCGTCTACCTCACGAGATCCATCGCCAAATGCCTTCGTGTGCAACGTTGATTTTACCCACACTCACTCAAAAGAATAAGAAATACGTTTGTGTAGAGGACTGATATTACTTAGCAAAATATTACGATCGATATTGTCTGACTGGATGCGTTCAAAATAAAAATTATTGCGTTGATTCTAAATCTGAAATTTAAGATAAATGTTTATGATAGTTATAAGTGAATCGGGAATACCTCTGTTAGGATATTAAGAACATTGGCAGAAATACGGGCTGCGCTTTAGTTATTTCCAGCCAATAATTACTTTATAAAGATTTCAGTTAAAGTATTTGTTTCAGTTTGTTATTTGAAGCGAGTCCCCACACTTCCACGCCATTGATAATGATTGCATATAAATAGTATATTACGTTTTGAGATTATTGTTGTTTTGATACGACTTGAAATGGGCGACTCAACTGAAATTGAGTCAATAATTTATATATTCTCTCTTTTATGTAAATGATATGTGGAGACCAGAATAATAAATTATCAATTATTAAACTTAAATACTTAACGTGTGTTTAACAATTCCTGCATAATTGTTAATAATTGGGTTTCTTATGTAAACGGAAACACCGCCTACTCCACGGTCATGGTTCTGAGGGTGCTTGAGTGAGTGAGTGAGTGAGTGAGTGAGTGAGTGAATATTAACGTCGCACTGTTCAGATACACGAGCGCTCTTGGCGACGGATCTCGTAATTTTGAATCATGGTCAAGTGACGAGGACGCCACTGAGCTGACACCCATCTCTCCTACGTACCACACCACACCAACCGATGTTGAAAATAAATGATTGTATTTATATCATGTGAACATGACATCATATGAATATATGAGCTGATTGAGTGGAAACACGCCATTGAAGTTAATCCTTCACATGAATTTAGTCCTTTAAAATTTTCAGATGGAAACTATTTTAATTTATTACTAATATATGACATAGTTCAGTGTTTCTCAAACTGTGGGACACGCTCTCCTTTGAGGGCGTGATAATCCTACCGGGGGGGGGGCGAGCCTATCGAGTAGTCAAAAATAAAAGATTTAAGAAAATTATTAGTTTACTGAAAGAAATCAAAAGAAAATACATTTGAAATAATAAAAAAATACACATTTATAATGAAATAATATGCTTATAAATGTATCAGTACTGCATAATGCATTTGATCATAAATAAATCATTGCTAAGTCAATAACATGTTTAATAATTACTATTGACCCCATGAGATACACAAAATTATATGCAAAATTTAATACTTATCTTGATAACTTGTACAGTTTATAATTAAAGTCGTATTGTAGCTTTAGTATCAAATTATTATTGAATTCAATACACATTATTGTATGGAGGGGGGCGCCATAAAAATTGTTATTGAAAATTGGGTCGCAAACATTGAAAGTTTGAGAAGCACTGACACACATAGTACAATTGTAGCGGTTCCTAAATAAGTCAGTAACAGCCTCCGGACAGAGATGATCACTTTTGTCTGGTGGTCATGTTACATGGCTTCGAATTTATAGATGGCGAGTTTTATCCCCGACAGATATGTCATTTTCAGTAGAATTTTATCGCTTCTAAATATTGTTTCTCACAGCAATATGAGAAAGTTTTGGCCTTGGCATTTTCTCAACAGGAAAAAAAATTAATGAAAACGCTTCTAAGTTAAATAAACTATTTTTTTAAACAAAAATTGGTCTTAATTAAGTAATTGTGAGAACTCAAAAAACTCAAAAATCAAGCAGAAATGGTTTTAGTAATGAAAATTGAAATTAATAACCATTTCGCACTGAAAGAGTTGATTGAACTGAAAAATATTTTTAATTCAATTCAAAAGTGGAAAAACACTTTAAAGGGAAACCGAAACCTCAGCTCAGAAAACTTCAACTATCTTAAAAACTAATTTGTTTTTGCAGATCTGAAATTTGGCGGCAAGGTTCCAAATAAGTTACACAAAAATGCAAAAAAATTTTTTAAAAAAATCGGTTATTTTGAAATTTCTGTACGGTATTGTGCAGCCTTAAAGCAAAACGCAGCACAATAATAACTAAAGGCAGGAGAATTCTTCCCAAAATTGGAGGGGAAAATGTAATGAATAGTAAAATTGCAATAAACCATAGAGATTAGATTTCCATAGGAGATGGTTGAGCACGCAAATGCAGATAAAATGCTATCCACATTTTTTTTTGTGGTGACACGTAGCGTGGACAAAACCTTTATAACAAGTAAAAATAAATACAAGGGTGACTTTGAAATTTTTGAGATACGCGCAAACGAGAAGTTAAAAAAAAACTTAGCGATTTAATTTGAAAATACAAAGTATTTTAACACGACAGACGACTTTTCACTGACTAACTTTAAGTTGTTTATCGTAGAATAAATTTTAGACAGAAGAGAAAATGGAGTTGACGCTAGAACATTATCGTGCTATGATTTTCTAAGATTTTAAAGCTGGATTAAATCAAAAAGAATGCTTTCAATGGCTACAACTAGCATTTGGTGATGAATCTCTATGTCGTGCTACTACATTCAGATGGTTTAAAGAATTTTGCAGTGGTCGCAATTCTCTTCAGGATGAAGAACACGCAGATAGGCCGCGGTCGGCAGTAATTCCAGGTAATGTGCCTACCATACGAAAAGTTTTAATGGATAATCGCTGTTCCTACCAAATGATACAAAAGGAATTTAACATTGGACCCGCAGCCATACACAAAATGAAGAATTATGTACGAAAAAAGTAATTTGTCTTTGGGTTCCCCATAATCTAACTGAGCACTAAAAAGAGGAGCGTGTCAGAATCACTAAAGAAATCCTTAAATTGCTAAATGGTGGTGGCCACCGCATCATTTCTAAAACTGTACCGGGTGATGAAACGTATATACTGTTTTTTGACGTTCCATCACGTCAAGAAAGCAAAGTATGGGTTTTTGAAGATGATCTCACGCCAACAATGGGGAAAAGACAACGAGCAATGAAAAAAGTAATGTATGCCGTTTTCTTCAGAAGTACGGGATTGATCAAAGCCATCAAGTTGGAAGGATAGAAGATAGTAACAGTAAACTGGGGTATACCACTAAGTCTTCCAGAAATTCTCCAAGAAGTGAATGTTAGGGGACTAATTCTTCACCATGTCAATGCATCTTCCCATACAGCCGGATCAAAAATTGAATTTCTTAAGCAAAAATAAATAAATAAATAAATTGATAGAACATTCACCATATTCTCCGGATCTAGCTATGTGTGACTTTTGGTTATTTTTTAATCTAAAAAAGAACTTACGTAGATGTCGTTTTCATTCAAAAGAAGATATTGATGTGGCTATAAACGCATTTTTTCATCAATTCCAAGAAATGAATGGTTTGAGGCATTTAATCTGTGCAAAAATTCGTCTATAAAAGTGTATTGATGCTGGAGGAGACTACTCTGAACACTCCTAAAATTTTGTAAGTATAACTTTAAAAACCTAGGAGTATCTCAAAAATTTCAGAGTGATCCCGTAAAAATAACTACCGGCTACATATTGTATGCTTACAAATTTGCTGGGGAAATGTTCTCTATATTTGCGTTGATGTATATTTATTATCAAGGTTTTTTCCCTTGCATGGAAATCAACAAGAGTAAATGCAAATGCCAGTCATATAACTGGCATTAACTTGCAGGCTCTGATGAAAATTTCAACAAGCAATCTCTCAACCCTGATTTAAAAATAAATGTAGAAAAGCGTGATAGGGGGGGGGGGGGGTATACATTTGTCTCATTAAACTGATTCAAAAATTAAATGTGCTTGTGTGCGCAGTAACAGATGATATGAAATTAACGCAATAAATAAATTTAATAAAACTGCCACTATTTTATTTAACTTTTATTTATTGATTGTTATGCTACAATTTAAATCTTTTCTGACATGCAAATTTAGCTAATGATTGAAATAATTTAACGAGTAATATAAAAAAAATTAAGTCAATTCCTACTTAAATCAACAAAAAATAATTTATTTTAGTTACATTTTATTAAATAGTTACAATTTATATAAATATGTATATACATATGACAGAATCACAACATTAAGTGGTAATTAATTTTTATTAATTATTATTAAAATACCGTATTGTCATCCAAAACAATCGTGTATATAAAATTTCAGTTCAACTGAATGCTTTGAAACGTAAAAAAAAATCTCTTAAAGTTTTGACCAAGTCGCTAAAAATGAAGCCAACATAGCCTATATCTGTAATTCTTTAAATAATTAATTTCATTCAATTTATTTTAATTAATTATAATTAAATTATCGTATTGTTACCCAAAACAATAGTGTATAGAAAATTTCAGCTCAAATGAGTGCCTTAAAATGTTTGAAAAAAAACCTTTTCAAGTTTTGACACAAATCGCCAAAAATGATGCCAAGTTTTAATCAAATAATTTTTATTAATAAAATTAAATTACTGTATTGTAATCCAAAATAATCGTGAAAATAAATTTTCAGCTCAATTGAGTGCTTTAAAATGTATTCTATTAACGATTGAAAATTTGAACAAGATAAATATATAAATATATGCAGAGTGGGAATTAATAGCAGGAATTGAAAAAGGTGTGGTTTCCGGTATCCTCCGCGAGCCAAAAGATTTTCCACCTCTACTGTAGGAGAACATTTTCTATGGAAATTTAAGAATACATAGAAGAAATTTTAATTTCGTGAAGTTAAAAACGCGCGCGCGAGAGAGACATTTTTATGCAAAATATTCATTGTCAGATATGATATATTCTAGAAAAGTTTATTAAAGGCGCATGAATGTTTGAAGAAATTTTTAATGAGCTAAATTCATGTGACGTCATAGTCACATGATAATGACTACCACGTGATTCTAGCCAATCAGTTTAAAAACTCTCGTGACGTTGTAGTCACACGAAAGAAGCAATCGTGTTTTCAGCTAATCAATTTATGCGCTTCGTTGATGCTATCTTTTGCTCTTTGCAGAAACTTTCTTTTAAAAAGTATAAACTTGTCAACAATAATAGCGCATATAGGTAAGCAAAATGCATTTTGTTAAAGAATTTATGCATGAAATAAGTTTTTTTTTTCATTTTAAAACCTTTTTGATGAAATTTTTTTTCATAACGTTGAAACATATCTTTTATTTAAGTTTTACAAATAGAACAACGAGTTCAATAAGTTTAATGTTAGTTTTGAATTCAATGAAGAACACGTGATTATATCTTTATCATGTGACCGTCATGAATTGAGTCCATTGTACTCATTTAATTGTTTTAACAGCATTATTCATTTACAAAAACGAGATAAAAGGTTTTGAAAGTTCTTATAGTTGTACATTTTTACAATAACACTTTTTTCGTGTCCTCTAAATTCAAGACATCTCACACGAAATTTTTCCAGTTCGACCAAGTATTGAAATAAAATTCACATTCCAAGTCCATGAAAGATTAAAAGTCGCATTTTTTAGCTATCCTGTTCCCTTTAGTTAGCTTCGATTTTCAGAACTGCAACACGGAAATGGTATGTCGACAACAAATATTTTGTCTGCGTGAAATCCGCTTCAGATTTCAAATCCTTGTTATCTCTTGCGCAATGGTTTTGAGAGCCACAAGCATTTACCTTATCCTACTGCGTCACCGTGGAAAATAAGTAGCCAAGGTTAAGAACCTTCGCCTTTTAGGCTGTCTAGAGGACAACAATATTCTTAAAAAAATAGGTCATTGCTCCTTAAATATATTATGTATATGAAGCTATTTTAATCTATCACCAAGAAAAATTTTAAGAGCTCAAAAGAAAAGTAAACGTTTGGGAATACGTGATTTTTTAAACAGTGTAATTTTGTATTTTTCTACAGCAAAGATGTTTCAGAAGACTGCGTGTTTTAGCAATATGAAAACACAAAGTAACACGTAAAAGTAAATATCTACAAATTATATATTTTTAAATTTTGTTTTGATGTATTTTTTAACACTAGAAAGACTGTAAGTATATACCTATAATGCCCAAAAGGACTGCATTGTGAAAGAATAACTAATGTGTAAAGAAATTTGTTACCAATTAATTTTTAATATTTTTTAATAATTTACAGTCTATAACAAGTTATTGCTAAATATTAACAACAACAAAAATTTATTTCACTTGAAAAAAAATATATTCTAAAAAATTCTAAGAAATTGTGTCATTACATACGTAATTGTTTTTCTAATGAAATTAAAAAGCAGTCAAAATGACTTACTTGGTCAATTTAGTGTTAAAAAATTTCTAAATTTCAAATGGCAACAATAGAATTTTTATAATGTTCTGTTTTTTCTTGGAATAAAAATGACTAACAGTTCTTTTTTTGTGAGTTTTAGAGAATTAACAACTACTAAATAACTAGAGAATTATTAATTATTAGAGTTTTTAGGGCTATTTTATGTGTATTGAGTGTTACTTTTGAAATGTAAAAACAATAGAATAAGCTGACTATAACAATTCTGATTTCAAATTCCATAAAGGAATAGTTATAAATAATAAAAAAGCGAGAAGGAAAGAAAAAGAGTGAAACCGATAATGATCGTTAACATGAAAAATGATTAAAGATGATGAATTGCAAAAAAAAAAACAAAAAAAAAAAAAGCAAATATGTTATTATATAAAATATCAATAACTGTGTGTGTGTTATTTTAAAGCAAGAAAGGAAGCGCGCGCGCGATTTTAATACGTTCTTTCAAAAATATGATAAAAGTTTCATTGACTGTGTGTGTAACGGTAATCACAACAGATTTTGTGCAAGTGTGTTTCCTAATAATTTTGTGAATTTTTCCTGAAGTTGCTTTGAGAATGAATTCCGCATTTAAATTTGCAAAAATGTACAGATAATTCATTTTAAATGAAAATTGTTTAACATGTAGTTACGAGCATAAAACTCATGGACATTGCTAAAAATCTACAAAAGCTAAAATGTTAATTTGTTCGAAATATTTTTATCATATATTTTAAAAACTAATTATATGGCAAAATTTTTCTCTATATTTTCTAAAGATACTTTGTGATCAGTAATAGTGAAAATTTTAGTTCCTATAAATTAGCATAAAATGTAAAATTCCAAAAAGTCAAAGTTTCTTCACACCGCTGGCGAATTATATTTAAACATGCGTTCATATTCAAGAAATATTATTCAGCATTGTTGGAAACATTCACTATAAATTAACAGAATTTATTCGTAAAAACTCAAAGATGCAACGAATTATTTTTTTTATCATAGTAAAAATTATTAAATGGAATGCATTATATGAAAGTATCTATCAAGAGCAAACGATAATTTACTATACCATTATAGAAAAGAAATAATCCCTAAAATTAGAAATTCAATCTTGGATTAGTTTCTGATATTAAGAAATAATATTGCTAAGTCAATATCATGAAAGTAAACTGATAATGATTGAATACTTTTGTTTACCTGTTGTATTTTCACAAGACATAATAGATCACAAAGTGTTTAATCCAGCACAAAAGAATTCTTTGTTTAATCGATATAAGTTTTTAACTCATATTCTTCCTTTATAACAAATATTCTCTGTCTGAACACAGTGATATTATGTGATCAAACGATTTTTTTTTTCGTAATTCTCTATATCAAAAAAGGACATTTTGTCAAAGAAACAAAGATTTCTCATTCTTGCATCACCCAATTTTTACCTTTAGCATTTGTATTCCTTTGATTGTTGCTAAACTTTAAGCCCAATTTGTCTTATCTGAGATACAAGTACATCGTTGATAGAAGCAGAAGTTAAAGTAGAAGAAAAAAGGTGTAAATTTTTCTCTTTCTTTTCACGTTAATTAATGCATTGATTTCTACATCATTAAATAGAATGAATTTTGTTAAAGTTCTTCAGTTTTGGTATCTCACAAACATATGGACTAGCTTTACGAAGGGTATCTTTAAAAATAACATTTTTTTTTTGGTTATTAGTTCCAGATTTTTTTTTTTAATGACTTGTGTATCGCAAAACTGTAACAAATTAAATTCAATCAATAATTTTTTTTGATCACTGAATAAGTATTTTCTTCCTAAAACCTTTTTCTCAAATTAGATTAATTTTGTATGAGAGCTCAGTTATTTTAACTTACTTAGTGCCTTTAGTGCCTTTGTGTTTTGTTATAAAAAAATGTAAATATCTTCGTGTATTATCTTCAAAACTCAGGTTTGAAAATTGGCACATTAAGAATCTTCAATTTCAATAACCTTTCACTTATACCCTCTCACCTTCTCTTTTACATATATTAATATACAATAATGCCTTTACTTATGCTACCCCGACTTACGCAATTTTTCAATCTCCTCGATTCGTCTATTATTTGAGCGCTACACAATTTGATTACTTTCTACCCGCTTCCTGTCCAGTTAAGGCCTTATCACACTTACACGTTTGGAGCAATTTTCCACCCAATCCCGAACAATTTCTACTAGTTGCTATAGCAACAGCTCTGTACAACTTTTTGCCAGTGAGCTGAAAAAGTTGTTTCAAATCAAAGTTGCTTGAAATTCCAGTCAGTGGGGTTGTTCGGCGCACTACATCATAAACAAGATGGCGGTAAAGATGGTAGCTTAGGTTTTGTCAAACGCATCAGATATAACGTATAATATTTTAATGGTGTATAATATTTTAACGGTGTTATTTTAAACAGAATGGTGCTACATTTCTGTGAAAGCCCATCAACAAAAGCGATATTGGATGTTTATTTTCCGAAGCAGAAAAATCGGAGAGTCATTTTTTAATGTGGAGATAGAGCACGGCTGACGTTAGAGCATGTCATTTTGCTTACGGCAACCCTTCACCCTCAACTGCGTAAAAAATTGTCCTAAACGGTTGTTCAAATATGCGTGTGTGATAGGGCCTTTAGTTTAGTGATTGAAGAAGTTTAAGTCTTGGGAAAATAAATTTAGAAGTTGATAGTGATGACGTTCAAGAACTGCTGAATCCCAACATCAAGAACTGACTATTCATGAGCTCATAGAAATGCCTGAGCAAGAGCAAGACATTAAAGAACTAGAGTCTTTAGACCTAGTTCAATCGGAAGATCGAATGTGACTATTAGGAATTACTATCATGCTTTAAAACGTGACATGCAGTCATAACCTGGTTCAAGTCATCATTGTTTTAAGATCATCAATTTGGATTTATGACGCATATTGAATGGGCTAAATTCATGTGGCGTCATAGTTACATGAAAATACGATCACGCGTATTTCCAGCCAATTAGTTCATGCAATTCACTGTTGCCAATATTTGCAATTTATAGATACTTTTATTTAAAAAAGAACCTACATATATATATTTGTTGTAGTACTTAATATTGATAATACACATAGGTAAACAAAATACATTTGATTTTAAAAAGTACCAGAGAATAATATAATACCTCTTATTTACCAGGGAAAACCTTTTCGAAAAATCTTAATACTTGGATGATTTTATCCAATCATCAATTATTTGTACTTGGATTTTACAAGTATAAGTCTCTCTCTCTCTCTTCTCTCTCTAAATAAATAAATACCAGCTTTAAATTTTAGATTCATTGATGGATGATTATATTTATCACGTGACCATAATAAATTTAGCCCATTCCGTTATGACTAAGAATGAACAGTCTCATATTCCTTCTTAGTCATAAAGTTTTTAATTCCTTCAAATGTACATTGCTGTTTGTAAGATATGCTACACCATGAAGGAACCATCAGAATTAAATGAACTTTGCAGCAAATATCAATTATAGAATGTAACATAAAATAGTAAAGTTTCAGAGACATCGCGCATGCGAAGCGTGCGCAGCGCCCTCTGAAATGATACTGAAAGCGTATAAATAGAGGGCTGTAGCGGGACGTAGAAAATAGTTAATAAATATTTGTTAGTGGCGAACGTTTCGTGAGACCTAAGTATGCCTTTACGACGAAATAAGGAGAAATTCCAACAACTTACGGAGTTTTAACGGGGGAGGGTTATCGAAATTCGAGAAGGAGGATTTTCCTATCGCGCAATAGGATCTCGTGTGCAGCGTAACAGTTCCACAGGGATGAGAGTTTTGTAGAAGGGGACCACCTAGCATCGAACAACTCGGAAAACTGGCAGTGGACGATGGAAGGTGACATCAGCATGTGACGATCGACACCTGCTTCGCATGGCGGTGAATGATCATACAGCTTCCTGTAGACAGTTGACGGCACGTTGGTCTACTGCTACTGGTGTACTAATGTCGGCTTCGACAATTCGTCGACGTCTGCTGCACCATGGATTGCGTGCAAGGGTGCCTTTATACAGGATCCCCCTCACAGCTGCGTCTGCAGTAGGCTCATGAGCACAAAGCCTGACAAGCTGATTGACACTAAGTTGTCTTTTTAGATGAATAACGCTTCAATTTGTGAGACCATGAGGGCCGCATTCGCGTTAGACGCTATGCCGGTGAACACTGCCTTCCAAACTGTGTTATTGAATGACATAGTCGCCTAACACCCAGAGTTATGGTTTGGGGTGCGATTTTGTATCATGGACGATCCTATTTGTTACAAATTGAGAATAATCTCAATAGCAACAAGTACATCTGTGAAATGTTACAGCCCGAAGTTGTTCCCATCCTTCAAGGCATCCCTGGAGCTATCTTTCAGCAGGATAATGGACGCCCACATTTTGCAAAGACTATTCGAGACTTCTGTCCAGCTCAACACATGCAACTTCTTCCTTAGCCTACTTGTTCACCGGATATGTCGCCTATTGAGCACGTGTGGGATTTGGATGGTCGACGTCTCGCTCGTGATATGCGTCCTGCAGCTTCAAAAGACGAACTTTTGCTGCACACACAAGCAATATGAAAGTCTCTTCCACAAGTAGACGTTTAAAATATGTTTGACTCCATGCCACGTCGTATAGCAACACTTCTTGCAGCGCGTGGTGGTTACACGAAATAGATTTCGGACACTTAATATTGTTATTTTGCTTTGAAAATTTCGTCATTTATTTATACTAATACAAGTCGTTTGTGCATTAAATTTCCTTTAATTCTGAGATGATTCCTTCATGGTGTTGCATTTTTTACAAACAGCAGTTTAGATTTTGAAATCACTGGCCAAAAACTAACTGCTCAATGGAGTTCTTAATCCTTCCGTGCAAACATTTATTTAACAAAATAGAACCAGCTAGATCTCTAAAAACTGGCTTGATTTCTCTCGTTATTTACATGGTACAGATATACGTGTTTATGGTCATGGCGTTTTTCGATACCTTCAGCTTCTGTCTTTCAAAATTTACATTATGAAAATACACCAGCAGATATGACACAAATGTTTAGGATTCTCGTTTGAAGACAGAAGACGAAAATAAAAAGCCTTAAGAGAAATTTTCATATTGTACAAATATTACTGACATTCTTTCAAAAAGCCAAAACAATAATATTGCTGTATTTTTTCCATTGCATAATTTTTTCCCTCCGCTATTGCTCTTAAAATCTAATTACTTAGTACCGATACGGTTTTGGACATGTCCAATAAATATCCTTTAATTTTTCCGCGCCGTCATCAATAACTAACGTAAGGTCGTATACAGATGTTAACTAATAAATTAGTATATCTTAATAAGAAAAAACTCTCCTGTTACAGAATTCTACATTTTATTTTGGGTTAAATCTCCATGATAATAATTATCTAATGATATTTCCAATATTTGTGCCGAATCTACACAAGACGTGGGTGAAATAAGCACCCCTTCCCCTTTTCATATGCCGTTAAAACCCTAAAAGTTAAATTATTATAGGATCGGAAGATTTATCGGGAAAATTCAAATACCGGTTAGGCGAATCAAAAAGTGTACTTATCCTCTTCCTATATTAAAGTTAAAATATTTTCAAAAATTTGTTTTGTTTCCTTTTCATTAATCACGGCTCATTTCCTTTGTACTAAAAAAAGATTTAAATTAAAATATAACGACTAACTACCTCTGGAGCTCTGTCGGCGATTCTGGTCATTATGCATTCCACCCCTGCTCTTATATTATAGAAAACCATTTAATTGAACCCACCGACCCTCTTTGGCTTTCTACCCTTGTAAATAACCCTATTACTCGTAGTAAATTAGCTTCCTGTTTTTCTACAGCTGTAGAAATTTGTAATAAGATCCAATAATGCTATACTATTAGCACATTTTAATTCTTGGGCATTTTCTTTTGCTACTTTTTATTCTGGAATTCCCCCCTTTCATCTATTCCTAAGTTTAAGATTAGTTGATTGGGTGTCCTTTTTTGTATATTGCCTTATTTTAGTTTCTGTATATTTATATGTTTCAATAGCTTTACATTTTCTTCACATCTTTATACTGGGATATTCATATAATTTCCTCTAAGGTTTGGGAGCGCTGTTTTTAAAAAAAACTATGGTGAATACAGTGAAAAAAACGTCGTTTATCCGCATCAATTGGGACCGGGCACCGTTTGGATATGCGATTGTTCGGATAGCCGAAAACCGAATACTACCCATGCAGCATATGAAATTGGACACTATATGAATATTGAAAATCATCACATGCGGGAGACGTGCTTGAAGAAAAAGTAAAATAGGTGCAAAATGTCGCAATTTTACCTTTATTGTGGGAAATCACTTATTTTTCGCTCTCCCATTGTACACCTTCGTTTTTTCGCTGCAAGGTTTTTGATTCTCTTCAGCAGCAGTAGTTGAGTAGGACAGCACTCTGATTGTTGTTCGAACCACTCCATAGTTGTCTCTAACGCAGAAAAAAACGCCAGAATTTGATGGACTCTTGCTACTTTCGTTGTTGTTGTTGCCCTGGTCTTTATCCATTTCATCGTTGACAGGGTCGGATTCTTCTTGCACGGAGATCACAATCTCGTCATCATTTAGCATTTGAAATCCACAATCTTCTGCATCGCATTCCATCCAGGTTTCTAAATCAACAAAACTCAACGAAAAGGCACGTATACACCCCCACACTTGGAAACAAACTGACCGAAAATTCCGTGCAGATGTTTACCAAATCACACAAGTTAAATTCCCCAAATATCCCTGACCTTGGGTTTTCCCGTCGCTTTTGGCCTCTCATGAAACAACTGTTGAGCATTGCACTGTTTGAAAAGTATCCAAAATTTGGTTCGGATATTTGACGCTCCAGATGATAAACATTCGGATAAACGACGTTCTACTGTATTGCGACGTTTGAGATAAGTAAAGGTAGAGTGATATTGATTAATTTAAATATTTAGTTTACTTACGTTACAGCTATTATTTACAGAATATACATTGAAGTTATTAAACTTATTGTGGAGATTATTAGAGTTCAAATGATCTTGTTTGTGAGGGAGGAGTTTGCGCCCATTAGCGAAGTTTTCAGAAAATCTCTCATCTCTAGGTCTTCGAGATAATAGGGTCGGCGTCTTTATCCTCAAGTTACGTCCGGTTTGTGGGTGGAGTACGGGTTCCTCGTGGTGTCAAAGGTTGCCGGGGCGATGTCCAAGACAAGACCGCACAACATTTTTAGCATGCAGATGCCATTGCACGTGTGGTGATCATATCCACAATAACCGATTCACAGCTGTATGGTGGAAAACGTTACAATATGAAAAAATGCAGAAAAAAGTTGTTGTTTTTACATATTTTATAGTTGTTCTGTATGGGAACTATTGGTCATAAGGATATACATCAGTACCATAATCGACACTCCACTCAACATGGTATTATAAATGTTATTGACAGCACGTGTTATCCTTTCCTTGTTATCCGTGTTATCCAAAAACTTGGTCTTTTACATAAAACCAAATTTTCGTACCCCTTTTATCAAGTGATTTAGCAGAACTGCATGAAATAACACGTGCTTTGTCAATTATGTTAATAGTACCATGTAAAGTAGAGTTGGGCGGGAACTGGGTTATTTCATTGATGTATGCCATATGTAACTCAGGTCTTACACATAGAACATTTTTAAAGTAAGTAAATAACACTTGAATTGCTTCTGTATTCTTTCAAATGTTCTGTTATGCTGTATTCCTCTAAGTTTCTTTACTATAGTGCCTCGAAATTACGAATAATCCTGTACTATTAAGGTTCCGACTACCCTAAAATTGTGAATTTTGCCAAAAACTGACAATTTTTTTATGATTTTATTTTATAGACTATTTTATTAACTTTCTAAAAATACCAAGTTTATTATTTTTCGTTCACTAGAACAAAAACCACAAGTGTTTCAGTGAAAGCAGATGCCAATACTTTAAACAAGATATATGTCACACCTTGAAACGAATTTTACTCGAAATGTGTTTTTTTTTAAATGCTCAAACAGGTACAGAGCGATTGCTCAAAAAGTTCTAAAAAAATGAAATGAAATTTTTTGTAAATTTTTTTATAACAGTAGAAGTGTTTTAACCTTCAGATTTATCAATCACTGTTTTATTACAAAACTTTCAGTCTCTTCTGTTAATATAATCACTGTTTTTTTAAGCAATTTCATATAGCAACAAAGATAAAGTGCTCTGATTTTTGTAAAAATTAAAATATCTCTTATCCTGAAAGTCCTTTCAAAAATGAATAACATAGCAACACATCAGAATTGAAAAATTAAAAATCTGTTCATAAATTTTTGGTACAGAATGGGCCTTGTTTAGGTTATTTTTTGTCAATTTTTACCCATTTTTTCCCATTTTAGTAAAAATAATTTCTTTTTCTCTTCTTAATATTAGCATATTTCCTGCTAGTTTGATATCACGGGGCATCACGCCAAGTTGTTGTTTATGTTTGCCAAGATGGGCGATAACATTACAATATGGTACCTTGATATTTTTATCGTCTGGCGATGTGGTTGCCATGGAGATAACGTATATTAGAAATAATTTTTATTGGTTCTGTTCCCGCGGTAATCCTATTAATTTCAGACGATTTTATTTGGATTTCTTATACAATTTAACCATTTTCATTGCAATCCCAAATCAAAATATATTTCAGTCTTCTGTTTTATTTAATGCTGTTTTCGAATATGGATATTTCTAATATCATTGGTAGAACTAGTATATTTTTTTTTAAAAGAATGAGTGTTATATTTTTAGTTATTTCTATAAATCATTTTTTTTTCTTTCCCTTTTTAAAAATGTTTTTTTTGTTTTGTTTCTTGTTTGATGAAATTCCTTGAAGAAATTTGCAGTTTTTGGAACATAGCAAGCTTTCTGTACTTTTATTTGCTATTCATAATCAATTTTAGTATATATTATGTAATTATTTTATTAATAATATAAAAATACAATAATTATAATGTGTAATAATCATATAATATACGTTATTTTTAATAATTGTTATTTTATAAATATTATTACATGTGTTATTTATTTAATTATTATTTTATATATTTCTAAGTATTGTTATTTATTTATTATTATGTTATTTATTTACAATTATTTTGTTGTTGTTTTTTATAATTATGTTAAATTAGTATTCTTATATCTGTACGATTCTTTTTTATTACAATAGGGTGATAATTCTTTTTTGATCAAATCTATTAAATTATATTACGTGATTATTATTACATAAAACAAAAAATAATACCATATTACTAGATTATTGTATACTGCATATAATATTACTATTAGTAAAAATGATTTTTTTATATATATATATTGATATTAATTATTTATTGATCTTGGTTAGTCTCAATCTATTCCTAAATTCTTCATTTGAAATCAATTTTAATATTTTTCAAAATAGTTCTTAAAAATTATTTTCCTGACTAGTCTTACCGCTAGGCCGCCATCTTGAATTTCATTCCAACGGCATGCGCTGCTTGGCGTGATTCTTTATCACGCCAAACAGCGTTTGGCGCGTTGCCCCGTGATATCAAACTAGTTCCGCATATTTTTTAAAAAATGTATTAAACAAATCTAAAAACCACACACACACAAAATTCCCGTATCTACGTTTTTTTTTTTTAAAAAAATGTCGCCGCAAATAGTCGGATAACTTAAAACATTTTAATTAGAGCGTGAACATTTTCTCTTGCCAGCTTTTTATACTGGAGTTTCTCTCGCCCATACATAGGTTTACGGTTATTTCACTGCTTGGAATAAATCTTTTGTCTAAGAACCAGCCTAATTCCTAGGCTTCTTCTACATTACGGTAGTGAACGGTATTATTTTTGCACGCTACCTTATTTTATTTTCGGTGAATTTATGTTCCTATCCTTTAATGTTTTCTTCGCATCTTAATAAAAGATTTTCTTCTCCTCTTTTATGTTACATCGTATTTAGTGTAAATAATGTGTTATATCTTCTGTATTCATTAAATGTTTTGCAAGTTATACAAATAAGTGTAAATTGTCTACATATTCTAATACATTTTCATCTTCTTCAATGGTGCTACAGCCCGAGGTATGCTTTGGCCTTCTCAAGAACTTTTTTCCAGGTCTCTCTTTTTTGGGTCATGATCTTCCAATTAGTCATTCTTAGGATAAGAAAATCCCGTTCTATGCATCAGCTCACTTGAGGTTGGGTCGACAGCTAGTTCTTGTTCCAGTAATCTTAGCCAAAAATATTTTCTGCCTTGAACGTTCTTTGTTCATTCTAATAACGTGACCAGCTTATTTAATTCTTTGGATTTTTATGTACCCAGATTCCCTAAAGACACGGTTGAGTTCTAAATTTGAGCATCTGTTTAAGTGCCGTCAACTTGAATTCCTTTATCCAATTATTTATTTTGTTATTTTCTTGTATAAGACCTGTCACAATACTTTCTCATCATGTTAGTTGAGGTAGACGTCTCGCTAATCGTTGGGATCGTGGAAGGTGGGTTTCGAACGCAGCATGGATGGAGAAGCCATCGAATCGGCCACAAAATGATTGCTTGTAGGTATTTGTAATAATTTACTTTTATTAATTTTAACGTTTGCAATAAGTAGGCGGACAAGACAAATTAATAGGCAAGAATCAATTTTTACTCATCTGAAATGATATGCAACCTCTCACAAACTTGACAGGAAAATCCTCCGAGATGTAACTTTCAAGTGGCTACGCAACTATAATTCAGTCACTCATTACCGTTCATTACATCTACTCTTCTTTATAATCTATATGATCTTACTTATTGAATATTTAAATACTCTTCAATGAT